>JARBWK010000016.1:19779690-19783244 GCA_030556195.1 Anolis apletophallus | reverse complement strand
AAAAACAGTTCAAAGATATTGTCCAGTAGAATAGTGAAACAATCCAAAGGCTTGAAATACTTGATGTCAAACGTGGCAAATAGGCTAACAGTTCAACAAAGCTCCAAAGTTCAGCAAGGCTCAAAAGTTCAGCAAGGCTCCACAACCGTGCGGATCAGGAAACAAGGCAAGGCTCCGCACAGCCAGGCGGATCAGGAACAAGGCAAGGCAAGGCTTGATGACCACGAGGCTAGCTTACCGTGGTCCCACTCCCGCCACGCTATTCAGAAGACGTGGCCGGAGCACTGAGGATTCGTTCCCACGGATCCTATACTTAATCCTCGGCCGAGGTCCCCGACGCTCTAGGCTTCTTCGTCTCAGTCGCTGCTCACGGACCTCGGCGGTCTATGCTCTTAGACCATTCCCTTCTGCTAGACCTCGATGTTCCGTCTCCTATCAAAGGTTCGACCTTGTCTCTCCGCAGCTGTGTTTCTATCTCCCTGGGAGCTCCTCCAGCCATTTCCCAAACGTTTCTTCTATGTTTTCCCTTACTGGCTCCTGGAATCTCTCCCACCCGGGTGCTCATTAGCTGCCAGAATCGCTGTCTTCCATCTGCACCTGGTTATCTATGTCTTCGTTGGGACCAAACAACATTTCTTCCCATGCCAAGCTCTCTGTGGGCGAAGGAGGCCCATCAGGGGAAGCTGCCCTTCGCCCCAGTCATCTAGGCCAGTGTTTCCCAACCAGTGTGCCGGGGGCACACTAGTGTGCCGTGAGCGATCATCAGGTGTGCCGTGGGAAATTGGAACCTCCAATATCCTTTCTTCCCCCATCTGCCGAACACTTTTTCTTCTCCACTTGGGCTCCTTCTTCCAGCCTCGCTCTGCTCGCTTTGCCCTGCTTTGCTCTGTGGCGAGTCTGTGCAGTAGCGCCCGCACGGGTCACGTCTTCCTCCCTCCCCCTCCCCTCCTAAACATGCTCACGCTGCCCCCTCGGATCAAAATGGCAGCAAAAAGCGGCACGGCACAGTAGAAGAAAAAGTAAGTGTTCAGCAGGAGGGGGAAGAAAGGGCGCGAAGGGGGAGGGGGAGGAAGAGGTGTCTGTCAAAGCTGGCATGGGCAAACTGGACCTTCCAAAAGTTTTGGACTCCAACTCTCACCATTCCTAGCAGCCTCAGGCCCTTTTCCTTTTCCCCTCAGCCACTTAGCAGGAAAGGGCCTCAGGCTGTTAGGAATGGTGGGAGCTGAAGTCCAAAGCACCCAGAGGGCCGACGTTTTCCATGCCTGTTTTAGGGACCATAAAGTGATGAGCCTCCTTCCAACATTGTGATTTTGGATAGAAAACAAACAACAACATAACATAACATTGTTTGAGTCCACAGTGCTCTCTGGGTGTAGGTGAACTACAACTTCCAAACTCAAGGTCAATTCCCAAGCAAACCCTTTCTGTACTTTCTGTTGGTAATGAGAGTTCAATCTGCCAAGTTTGGTTCAATTCCATTGTTGCAAGAGTTCAGGATGCTCTTTGATTGTGTGTGAACTATACCTCCCAGAAACTGTAACTCCCACAAGTCAAGGTCTATTTCCCCAAACTCCACCTGTGTTCACATTTGGGCATATTGAGTATTCATGCCAAGTTTGGTCCTGATCCAACATTGTTTCAGTCCACAGTGCTCTCTGGATATAGGTGAACTACAACTCCAAAACTCAAGGTCAGTGCCCACTAAACTCTTATAGCATTTTTCTCTTGGTTATGGGAGTTCTGTGTGGGAAGTTTGTGTCTTTCTGCCATTCCTGACAGGATATCTATGTTGTGTTCATTGAAACAGGTCCAGGTTTCACACTGAATGTGTGAAACTATATGTATTACTGTGCTAGAGTGTCATTTTGTGTCATTTTGGTTGGTGGTGTGCCCCAGGATTTTGTAAATGTAAAAAATGTGCCGCGGCTCAAAAAAGGTTGAAAAACACTGATCTAGCTCATCCTCTGAATCATGTTCTGGCACTGCTGGTCCTAATGCTAATGGGACCCCGGGTGCTGACCCCTGCCCTCCAGGCACAAACGAGAACTGCTGTGCTACACAAAGAAACTTTCCCACCCAAAACCTAGAAGGCCCCCAAAACAACGAGTAAAAAAAGCTACATTTCCCAGCATCCTCCGGGGCTGCCAACGACTCTCCCAGCCTCTACATTCTGACAACATGATTGGCTGCCAATAAGGGCGGATTTGCATAACTCCTGTACTGGCCAGCCAGCATGAACATTCCGACCCATAATAAACTGTCAGAGGAGGATAAGGCAAAGGGATGAGGCACAAACACCCAAATCACTTCCCACAGAAAATTTACACCTCTACAAATCACAGACCACGCCCAAAATTGACAGTAAGGCTTCATTAACTTAATTTCCCTGACTAGGCCTCACTTAATGGAATGCTGTTTACGCTCTGAATTGACAGTAAGGCTTCATTAACTTGATTCTCCCGACTAGCCCTCAGCTCATTGGACATTGTGTATGGCTTGAATTGACAGTAAGGCTTCATTAACTTGCTGTTCCTGACTAGGCCTCAGCTCATGGGACATTGTGTATGGCCTGAATTTACAGTAACCAACCTTGGCACACAGAGCCCCTATGACCACGCTACATTCTACTACAGTTTGGAGGAGGGTGGACCATGGATTATGGGACTTGAAGTACCTCCATGGATTATGGGATTTGTACTACTTCACAACCCATCATTCCCCCCACAGACCACTGTGGCCCAGAACCAAGACCGATAAAGACCAAACTTGGCACACAATGCCCCCCATGACCCACACTCCATCCGACTGCAGTTCAGAGGAGGACACACCATGGATAATGGGATTTCAAGTGCCTCCACTCACTTCCAACCACACAAGCATCAACCTCTATATCAACACAGTAGACGGAAAGACAAAAAAACATTGTATATCCACAAGCTATGCAGAACGCCAGCAACACACACACCAACAACTCCACAGGACTTCAACATCCCACCCACCAGGACAAATCACAACGAGACAGCCATGGCCCCAACACCATAACTAACAACAATTCCAACCCTTACATACTCAGACTTTCTCGCATCTCTAAATAGGCACACAACACGTGCGGGTACGCTGTAATAAATATAATAATAATTACTATAATAGTGCGGGTAGCTTCTCTAGTAATAAAATAAATATAATAATTAATATTACTATAATAGTGCAGGGGAAGCTTAATCTTCTAAAATAATAATAATAATATAGTGCAGGGAAGCTTCTCTTCGTCTTTTTCTAAAATAAATCTGTGTGTGTAATGTTCATTTGTGGGATTAACATAACTCAAAACCCACTGGGCCAATTGACACCAAGTTTGGACACAATAAAACCTATCAGGCCAACGAGTGACCATCACTCATAAAAACACTTCAAAACACAGCAGAAGGGACTTAAACAGTGTTTCTCAACCTTCCCAACCCTTAATCCAATTCTTCATGTTGTGGTGACCCCCAACCATAAAATCATTTTCGTTGCTACTTCATATCTGTAATTTTGCTAATGCTATGAATCAT
>JARBWK010000016.1:19724690-19772190 GCA_030556195.1 Anolis apletophallus | reverse complement strand
ACAACCTTGTTAAATTGGCCTTAAATGCCTTTTCTTTTGCAGACTGCCAGCTGGAGAAGCTGCCCATGCGCCCCAGGGACCGGTCCCGAGTGATCGACGCCGCCAAACACGCTCACAAGTTTTGCAACACCGAGGAAGAGGAGAACGTTTACCTGCGCAGGTGAGGAGGAGGCCCACGCTCCCCTGCTTTACGACGCAGGCTTATATGGTAGTCAGGACTGCATTAATTCTATAGTGTAGATGTAGTAAGCACAGAAGCCGCCCTGAGTCTCCTTTGTGGAGAAACAAAGCGGGGTATAAATGAACATAATAAGAATAATGCACCAGGAATGCTTTATTATGTTCTTAATTAATTAATGATAATTAAAATCCAGGTTTCAAGGGTAGATTCCATTTAGTAGTTCAGTGCAATCTCTCTTTGGTTTCTTTTATCTATTTAACTAACGCTGTTTTCCTCCTTTCTATTTCCAGACCAGAAGGTATTGAGCGGCAATACAGGAAAAAGTGTGGAAAGTGAGTATTCATTTATTATCATCATCATACTATTATTATTATCATATTGTTATTATTGTCATCATTATTTTGTTAGTATTATTAAACATCTTGTTGTGTTTCAAATAATAATAATGATAATAATAATAGCTGCTTTAAGTCTCTTAAATATAATAACAATTACTGTATATTCTAGTTTTTCAGCCCCCCTTTTAGGCTGAAAAAGCCCGCCTCGGCTTATACTTAAGTCAAAGTTATTTATTATTTTACACAATTATTAGTATTATTTTATTACATTTCTTACTTTATCTATTATTATTATTATAACATTTACATTATTTTACTCTATTATTATCTTTATTACATTTATTATTTTACTCTTATTTTTACTATTACATTTATTATTTTACACTATTATTGGTATTATTACTCCTTCATTGTTTTATTCTATTATTATTTTCATTACATTTATTATTTTACCCTATTTTTATTATTACATTTATTATTTTACACTATTATTGGTATTATTACTCTTTCATCGTTTTATTCTATTATTATTTTCATTACATTTATTATTTTACTCTATTTATTATTATTATTATAGCATTTACTGTACATTATTTTACTTTATTATCTTTATTACATTTATTATTTTACTCTATTTTTATTATTACATTTATTATTTTACACTATTATTGGTATTATTACTTCTCCATCGTTTTATTCTATTATTGTTTTCATTACATTTATTATTTTACTCTATTATTATAAGATTTACATTATTTTACTTTATTATTATCTTTATTACATTTATTATTTTCCACTATTGTTATTATTACTTCTCCATCATTTTATTCTATTATTATTTTCATTACATTTATTTATTTTACTCTATTATGACTGTTATCATTTAATTTACATTATTTTACTCTATTATTATTATTACATTTATTGTTTTACTCTGTGGTAAAATTAGGTGCATCTGCTTTTTGCAGGATTGCAGGATAATAAATTTAATAAGAAGAAGAATAAGAAGAAGAATAATCAATAGCACTCTTACTTGCCAAGTTGACTTCATTCTCCTGTGTGGCCTCCTACAATTCCATAGCGTTCATCAACTGCAGTTAAAGTTACAATAATTAAAATAATCATAATGAGAGCCATAAGGAGAAGCAGGTCATGAATACGTTGTTGTTATTGTTATTGTTATAATATGCTATTTCCCTTCCTAGGTGCGGACTGCTCCTGTTCTACCAGCACCAGCAGAAGAATGCTCCGGTCACCTTCATTGTGGATGGGGCCGTGGTCAAGTTTGGGCAAGGCTTCGGCAAAACCAACATCTACACCCAGAAGCAAGAGCCCCCCAAGAAGGTTGGGAGACGATAATAATAATAATAATTTTATTTCTTACCTGCCTCTTCTCAAGGCAGGTTACAGTGCAATCCATCCACACAAACATTGCAAAAATTCTATAAACACACTTTTTTTCGTGTCAGGAGAGACTTGAGAAACTGCAAGTTGCTTCCTGTGTGAGAGAACTGGCTGTCTGCAAGGACGTTGCCTAAGCCAGTGCTGTCCAACTTCTTCCGGCCCTTGGGCCGGAAGAGTGTCACTGATCACCTGGGGGCCGCAGGTGATCAGTGAGCGGGGGCGGGGCCGATAGCGGGGCGGGGGGGCCAGCTGACTTCCTCCTCCTTCGCCCTCCTTCTCCCCGCGGACGCGCCACGGTGCGGGAAGGAGGAGGAGCGAAGGAGGAGGAGCCAGCTGTCTTCCTCCTGCCTCTATCGCCCCCTTCTCCCCTCTCGGCAGCGCCGTTGCGAGGCAGTTTGCAGCGCCGCCGCCGAGAGAGGGAGACGGGGCGATACAGGCAGGAAGAAAGACAGCTGGCCCCTCCTCCCTGTAGCGCCGCCTTGTCCCTTTCTCGGCGGCGCCGCTGCAAACTGCCTTGCAACGGCGGCGCCGAGAGAGGGACGGAGGGGCGATCCAGGCAGGGAGGAGGAGCCAGCTGTCTTCCTCCTGCCTGATCGCCCCTCCGTCCCTCTCTCGGCGCCGCTGCGAGGCAGTTTGCAGCGGCGCCGCCGAGAGAGGGAGAAGGGGCGATCCAGGCAGGAGGAAGATAGCTGGCCCCTCCTCCCTGTAGCGCCGCCTTGTCCCTTTCTCGGCGGCCGCTGCAAACTGCCTCGCACGGCGGCGCCGAGAGAGGGACGGAGGGGGCGATCCAGGCAGGGAGGGAGGGGCCAGCTGTCTTCCTCCTGCCTCTATCGCCTCTTCCCCCTCTCGGCGGCGCCGTTGCGAGGCAGTTTGCAGCGGCGGCGCCGAGAGAGAGAAGGGGCGGTGTAGGGAGGAGGAAGAGAGCTGGCTCCTCCTCCCTGTACCGCTTTCTTTTCTCCTCTCTCTCGGCGCCAATGCAAACTGCACGCATCGGTGCCGCCTTAAGAGAGGGACGGAGGGGGCGATACAGGCAGGAGGAGGAGCCAGCTCTCTTCCTCCTCCCTGCCCCGCCCCCCCTCCCGGCCGCCTATATAAAAAAAATCAATTTTTTAAAAAAATTTAAAAATGCCGGCTGAGGGCATAGGTGGGGCCGTGTCCAACAGGCTACGGGGCCGGATCCGGCCCCGGGGCCGCCAGTTGGACAGCCCTGGCCTAAGCGAACATTGCCTGGGCCTTTTGATGTTTTCCCATCTTTGTGGGAAGCTTCTCTCATGGGAAGCCGGAGCTGACAGAGGGAGCTCATCTGCTCTCTCCCCGGATTTGAATTCCAACCTGTTGGTTTTCAGTCCTGCCGGCACAAAGGTTTAATCCACTGTGCCACTGGGAGCTCCAACACATATATTAAAATATTTCTAGAATATAACAACTACTTTCAAAGGAAGGACCACGTTATGAAATGGGAAATGGCACTTTCAAACCAGGAACAGAAATGTTTTTCAAATTCTGGAGACAACTATATGTCTTTCCTTTCCAGGTGATGATGACCAAACGAACAAAGGACATGGGCAAATTCAGCTCAGTGACTGTTTCCACGATTGACGAAGAAGAGGAAGAAATTGAAGCGGTGAGTTTGTCCTTCCTGCTTTTTGTCACAAGAAGCGTAAGCTGCACGTGCATGTCGGAGGAAATATTTTTCAATTTCATTATACTAGCCGTCCTCTGTCTCGTATGGCCCAGTCGGTGTATATGTTTTTATGTGTGTGTATATATTTGTGTTTGTGTGTGTGTATGTATGTATGTGTGTGTGTGTGTGTGTGTATATATATATATATATATGTATGTATATTTAAAGGTTTTCCCCTGACTTTAAGTCCAGTCATATCTGACTCTGAGGGTTGGTGCTTATCTCCATTTCTAAACCAAAGAGCCGGCATTGTCCGTAGACACCTCCAAGGCCATGTGGCCGGCATGACTGCATGGAACGCTGTTACCTTCCCGCCGGAGTGGTACCTATCTATCTACTCACATTTGCATGTTTTCGAACTGCGAGGTTAGCAGAAGCTGGGGCTGACAGCAGCAACTCACTCCGCTCCCCAGATTAGAACCTGCAACCTTTCTATTTATTTATTTATTTATTGTTGAGGCTTCTATGTCGCTGACTCCCAGGGGCTCGCGGCGGCTCACAAGAGCCAATGTACACAACAAAGGTTAAAACATAAACAGATTAAAACAACAGCAATAGCATTAAAACAGCAGATTAAAACAACGGCAGAACCAGATGCAGCAACAATGCAGAAAAACGCACGGGCCTACTAACTGAAGGCCTGCCGAAATAAATGGGTTTTGCAGGCCCGTCTAAACGGGAGTAGGTCCCTCAGGGCCCTGGTTTCAGCCGGGAGGGCGTTCCATAGCGTAGGGGCTATAACCGAGAACGCCCTCCGGCGGGTAGATGTCAGGTACGCCGACTTTATTGATGGTATTTCCAAAAGGTTGGCATCCTCAGACCGTAGTGATCTCGAAGGGCAATATGGAGTGAGGCGGTCCCTCAGATACGCTGGCCCCAGGCCGTATAAGGCCTTAAAGGTAAGGACCAACACTTTGAAGGCGATCCGGTGCTCAACAGGCAGCCAGTGCAGATCCTGCAAAATTGGTGTTATACGGCACCCTGCTGGAGCCCCAGACAGGAGCCGGCGGCAGTGTTCTGCACCAGCCTGAGCTTCCGGATCGACGACATAGGAAGGCCAACGTAAAGCGCGTTACAGTAATCTAGCCTCGAGATGACCGTGGCTTGGATCACCGTGGCTAGGTCGCTCCGGGAGAGGTAGGGGGCCAGCCTCCTTGCCTGGCGGAGGTGGAAAAAAGCAGCCTTGCTGACCGCGGAGACCTGGGCCTCCATGGACAGCTGGGAGTCCAGATGGACACCCAGGCTCTTCACAGACGGCGCTGGATGCAGCGCCGCTCCGTCCAGGGTCGGAAGCCGGGCACCCACCCGCCCGGGCGGCCCAGCCACAAGATCTCCGTCTTCGCGGATTCACCCTCAACCTACTGGCTCGCAGCCATCCAGTAACGGCTTCGAGGCAATGCTGGAAATTATCGGGACGGACTCCGGCCTGCCCCCCATCCTCAGAATGAGCTGGGTGTCATCAGCGTACTGGTGGCAAACCAGCCCATAACTCCGCACCAGCTGTACAAGCGGCTGCATGTAGATGTTAAATAAAAGAGGGGAGAGGATGGCTCCCTGCGGGACTCCACAAACCAGTGGGGAGCCCTCAGAGACCACCTCGCCCCTCCTCACACGCTGAGACCGCTGGCGGAGGAACAAGTTTAGCAGTTCACAAATATATACACGCACATACACAAATATATATGGGTGTATATATGTGCGTGTATATATGTGTACATGCATATCTTGTATATGTGTGTGCTTGTCTATATGCATATTTGTGTGTATATATGTGTGTATGTGTGTATGTATATATGTGCCTGTATTTGTGTATATTTGTGTGTGTTTGTGCATATATATATATATATATACACACACACGTGTGTGCGTGTGTATATGTATGTGCGTGTTTGTGTATATGTATATATGGTGTATTTTTGGGGGGTTTTAAGTCTGTTCCACTGGGGTTTTGTGTGTGTTTTTAGGGGTGATGGTCACTCTTTGGCCTGATAGGTGTCTTGTGTCCAAATTTGGTGTCAATTCACTCAGTGGTTTTTGAGTTATGTTAATTCCACAAACGAACATTACATTTTTATTTATACAGATTATGTCTATATTATTATTATTACAGTGTTCCCTCGCTACTTTGCGGTTCACTTATTGCAGACTCGCTGTTTCATGGATTTTAAAAAATATTAATTTAAAATATATATCATGGTATTTTTGCTGTTTCACGGGCACGTTCCCTCAAAGGCGCTTTCCCTCCTCAGTCCTCCCTCCCTCCAGCCTTGAAGGGCCTTTCCTTCCTTTCCTTTCCTTTATTTTAAGTTTATAAAGACTTAAAATAGTGTATAACTACTAAAATAATGTATAAATATTAAAATAAATAGAGTATCCCTACATTGCGGTTTTTTACTTATTGCGGGAGGTCCTGGAACCTAACCCCAGCAATAAGTGAGGGAACACTGTATTATTGTGTTTATGTATACCCCACTTTCTCTCTCCAGAAGGAGACTTTATTTACTCAATAAAAACATGCCTATAGTGCCTTCTGGTGTCGGTATGCTTTGTTGTTTCCATAATTTTGCACAGTCAATTCTTGCTGCTGTTGTCATACAAAGGAATATTCTTTCTTGATGTTTCAATATCCATTTGTCTAAGAATCCCAAGAGGAAGAGTTCTAGTTCCAATGAAATTTCATATATATTTCATTTTATTTGTCCTTGCTGCCAAGTGTTTATTGTGATTGTTAATGCAATAACGTCTGTCTCGGGTGTCTCTCCAGCGAGAAATTGCAGACTCGTACGCACAGAACGCCAAAGTGATTGAGAAGCAGCTCGAGCGGAAGGGCATGAGCAAAAGGCGGCTGCAGGAGCTGGTGAGTCTCGTTTCGTCCCTCTTCCTTCATGTCCCATCATGGATCAATATATGATGTATAGTTTGAATGGAATTGTATGAAAGATGTATGAATTGGGCCTAATTGGGCTGAATATACCATCCTTAGGAATAAGGCCTGGTAAACAACTACAATTCATGGACTTTAATTGAACGTTGCGGAACTGCTTACATTGATAAGAACTGTGATAAATTACTAATTGTTGACATTGCTGACTGGATTAATTCTTGGTGGAAAAACAACTTGTTTGCATTGCCAAAGAAAATGGTCCTTTTAAGTAAGGAAGTCAAGGCTGTGGCTCCTTACATCTACCAACATCACTTAAAGAAATGTTTACAAGGTTCCTTCCATTACAAAGGAAGCAAACAAAGCTCCTTGAGAAGGCAAGCCAATTAAGAAGAGTCAACATCTGTCCAGAAACTGAAATGGGACTATGGTCATATTTATTTGTTGCAGGTTGTAAATGTAGTTGATATTTATGTATATGTAAGTATTTTGCAAGGGTGAAATTTAGCTAACCCTAAGTGGTTAGCAGTAAAATTTATCTAGCAGAGCTTCCAAGAGCCTCCGTTACCATGGAAACTGGAGGCTCAGCCTGCAGTTGGCTTTAGAATCCTCGAATTCAAATATTTCAGTTGGTGACTAACTGCCAACGCAGAAGGATGTGTGAGAGAATTAGGGAGTCTGTTTAGCTAGCTTTCAGTGGTTTAAAGACTCTGGGTTTAATCTAAGCCTGACTTTACTTTGGGGAAACGGTAGTGTAGGTGTGTTGCCTGCTAAGGAAGCAGAGGCTGTTAATGACCAGCAGAGTGTGTGTAAACTGCTGGGTATTAGTGCTAAGGAGTGCAGTGGCTTTGTGTTAGACTGTATCTCCATAGTTAGCAACTTGTAACCTTAAGCAAGTACCTCTGAGTAGATTGTAACCACCTAAGCTATGTGAACTCTTGAAACCTCCAAGCTCGAAACACTGTTTAAATAAACTTGATAGTTCTTTGTTAAAAACATCTCTTCTGGTGATTCTTTCTCCCACAAGCCTTGAAAACACCACTTTCTTAATGGGTAGCCAAACAGAGTAAATTAATGGTGGCAGCAAGTGAAAACCAGAGTGATCCTCACAAAGTGTACGCACACTGTAAGCTGCGTCTTCACAGGAACCAACATGTTTCAAGATGGAAGACATCTATCATTCATATACAAATTTGGGACAACATCAGCAAAATATGACTATATAAGAGACCTCATTACAATCCAAAAATTGTGGCAGACCAGAGGAGTCTTGCGCACCCGCCGCTCTGCTCCATTGGGAAGGACAGAGGTGGTGCATGTATTTGAGAGTGGCAGATTTTCAATGGAACACAGTTTGTACACTTTGCCTCCTGTTTTCAAGGGAGGAGAAACGAGTGTGTTTTGGAGTCATGTTCTTAGGGAAAGGATGCATTTCGGAGTTTTAGAACTTTTGATGCGTTGGCAGATTTGCAAGGAAGCAGTCTGGCCTAAGAGATATTCTTCATCGAGGAAGAATGGTGAAATGGTGATGCATGAATGAGGATGACTGAGTGTATATGTGTGTGAATGCTGAGTAAAGATGTAACTCCCTTTTGTTTGTTTGTTAACCACTGTAACTATAGGTTGTTTGTGAATCCAGCGTAGTTACATAGAGTCTGCGTGTCCAACGTTTTTCTGTAAAAGTTCTGATACTTTTTCTCTTACTGGAAAATTGCAATAAAAAGAACCTATCCTTTAAAGTTACTGAAAAGTTAATTATAACAGTCGTAACACTTTATTATTATTTTCTATGTGCATAACAACCCAGCACACATGCACATGAGGTCCAAGTGTCTGGGGTTCGACTCTGCATAACGGATTTTCCCAAGGGCCTGGAATATTAGAGGTACGCGGGTTGAATGAAAAGTAATGCCTCCGCTTTCGTAACTCCTCAACCAATGGCAGTACTGGTATGTGGCAGGTAATGGCTTGTTCAGTAGACTCTCCTCTACAGTTCCATTTTGGTGGGAAGCCTTAGCATTGAATGGTTGTGTTGTTAAAGTGCAAAGTATGCAACCCTGTGTAGATGGTCCGTCAATGTGGCTTAAGCAATGTGCAGTCATTGAATTCTTGACAGCAGAAGGCGTCGCCCTAAAGGAGATTCATCAGAGAATGCAAGCTGTTTAATGAGGATTGTGTTCATGTGAGTACTGTGTGTTGTTGGGCGAGTAAGTTTAAAGATGTTGAGGTGGGAACATCTGACTTGCGGGACAAACAAAAAGTTGGACATCCTGTGACAGCAACCACCAAGTTTCACAAGCAAAAGGTTGACAGGTTGATTCAGGACGATTGTCATATCACTCAGAGAGAAATTTCAAGCATAATCGGCATTTCACAAGAACGTGTGGGTCACATTATTGCTTCACTTGGCTATCGGAAGATCTGTGCACGATGGGTACCCAGGATGCTGACGCTGGTTGCGGAAACAGAGTGTCGACTTCTCCCGTGACGGCTTCAGAAAACTTGGTCGTCATTGGCAGAAATGTATCCAATTGTGTGGTGATTATGTGGAAAAGTGAATAGTGGTAGTTAAAGAGCACATTCTAAGGATTATTTCTGCGATTGATTTATTAAAATATTCCCATCCAAACCCAAGTAACGAAGGCGGAGGCATTACTTTTCATTCAACCCTCGTATGAATGAACTCATGCATTCTTTTTCCCTTTATTTATTTCTGTTTTGTTTTCAATCAGGCCGAGCTGGAAGCAAAGAAGGCCAAAATGAAAGGCACCCTGATCGACAACCAGTTCAAATGAGAAGCAGAGTCAATCCTATTTGAAAATCCGGGCGCATCCACTGCAAGGCGATTGCCTTACAGATTTTGTATTTTACCTATGCAAACTTTTTTGAGTTTTAAGAAATACGGCTTCCTTTATTTTCGTGTAAACATAACATTTGTCTTGCTAGGAGGCAAACAAAAGTTTGCAGAAATAAATAAATAAATCCCTGTTAAGGGTTGGTTGGTTTATTTGTGGTGTAGTTTTTGCATCCATGATTCATAGCAAAATGTTTAATTATCACGTTTGGTGTAAATCCCAATGTTTTCTTGCACCCAAATCAAAGTGTGTGGTTATATTTAAAATATTTTTTATTTCCAAACCAACTAAGGACGAGCTTTGTGGAGTCGCGGTGCTCTGTTCTATTAGATGCTGAAAGAGTCCAAAAGTAATATAGCCACAAATAAGACGTTTTGTGTGGGAGATACATATGAGGCCTAGGAAGCCTTACTGTCAATTGAGGCTGAGGCATAGGAAGCCTTACTGTCAATGCATGCTGAGGTCTAGGAAGCCTTACTGTCCATTCAGGCTGAGGCCTAGGAAGCCTTACTGTCCATTCAGGCTGAGGCCTAGGAAGCCTTACTGTCCATTCAGGCTGAGGCCTAGGAAGCCTTACTGTCCATTCAGGCTGTGGCCTAGGAAGCCTTACTGTCAGTTCAGGCTGAGGCCTAGGAAGCCTTACTGTCCATTCAGGCTGAGGCCTAGGAAGCCTTACTGTCCATTCAGGCTGAGGCCTAGGAAGCCTTACTGTCAGTTCAGGCTGAGGCCTAGGAAGCCTTACTGTCAATGCATGCTGAGGTCTAGGAAGCCTTACTGTCCATTCAGGCTGAGGCCTAGGAAGCCTTACTGTCAGTTCAGGCTGAGGCCTAGGAAGCCGTACTGTCCATTCAGGCTGCAGCATAGTAGGAAACCTTACTGTCAATGCAGGCTGAGGCCTAGGAAGCCTTACTGTCAATGCAGGCTGTGGCCTAGGAAGCCTTCCTGTCAATGCAGGCTGTGGCCTAGGAAGCCTTACTGTCAATTCAGGCTGAGGCCTAGGAAGCCTTACTGTCAATTCAGGGCGAGGCCTGTTGGGAAAAGTGGTGTTTTCACCTTTGGCTGGAAGGATGTATGTCTATTTTTGGGCCTAGCTTGTAATGCTAGTAGTGCTCTCAGTACATCAGGAATCTCTCTCTGTAGTGAAATCTGGGGCCTAGCTTGTAGGGCTAGTAATGCTCTCAGTACATCAGGAAACCCTCTCTCTGTAGTGAAATCCTATTAGGAAATGAACATTCCATTTCCAACGGAAAAACTGTCTGGTGCCTTAGAGTGTTGGAGTTCTGAGGCTGGCCAATGAGAGTCCTTTATGCAAATAATTCCACAGTGGCAACCAATCAAAAAGCTGCCACATATTCCTCCGCACCTCCCGCTGCAAACACTGACTTTTATTATATAGATACATAGATAGATAGATAGATAGATATTCAAAAATAATTTTGTGCATGAAACAAAGTTTATACACATAGGTGTCACTGTTTCAGCCATCCGTGTGGACAATTTTGGAATATTTCAGGATTCTGCACTGCCATATCCAGTTCAAAGCAGATCATCTAGAAACTGGATTATATAGCAGTGTAGACAGGGCCGGGCTCAACTTGTACTACTCCTTGATGGATCCCGTTTTATTACGGATGCAGTGGAACAGATGGAAGCCTCCGGGATCCCCTGTGTTTGGCGAAGGCTAGACTCAATAAGTAAGTATATGCAGTATCTTCTTCGGAAAAAGCTTTTGAAAGTGGATGGAGAGTCTCCAGTTTGCACAGGTGTTGCAACGCTGCCCTCCTGCCTTGCTGCTCAGGGACGCCTTGTGGGCCCCCACCTGAAGCATCCGGCCAGGGCTTGAGCTTCCCAAGCAGGAGCTGCCCTCTGCTTCCATGTTTGCTTGCTTGCTTGTTCCTTCTTTCCCTCCTTTCTTTGCTTACTTCCTGGATTGCTTTCTTCCTTCGGCCTTCTTTCTTTTTTCTTCCTAGCTTCCTCCTCCTTTCCTTACTCCCTCTCTGCCTTCTTTCCTTGCTTCTTTCCTTCCTTCCTTCCTTCTCTCCTTTCAGCTTTCCTTCCTTGCTTGTTGTTTTCCTTCCTTCCTTGCTTCTTTCTTTCCTTCTTTCCTCCCGTCTTTCCTTCCTTCTCTCTTCCCTCCCTTCTTTCCTCCCTCCCTCCCTTCTTTGCTTCCTTCATTTCCTCTTCCTTCCTTCCTTTACTTTCCTTTCCGTTCTTTCTTTTCCTTTTTCCTTGCTTCTTTCCTTCTCCCATTCCTTCTCTCCTTTCAGCCTTCCTTGCTTGTTTTTTGTCTTCCTTCCTTGCTTCCTTCTTTCCTCCTGTCTTTCCTTCCTCCTCTCTTTCCTCCCTCCCTCCCTTCTTTGCTTCCTTCCTTTGCTTTCCTTTCTTTTCCTTTTTTCCTTGCTTCTTTCCTTCTCTCATTCCTTCTTTCAGCCTTCCTTCCTTGCTTGCTTTGTCTTCCTTTTCTTCCTCCCTTCTTTCCTCCCGTCTTTTTCCTTCTCTTTCCTCCCTCCCTTCTTTGCTTCCTTTCTTTGCTTTCCTTTCAGTTCCTTTCTTTTCCTTTTTCCTTTCCTTCTCTCATTCCTTCTCTCCTTTCAGCCTTCCTTCCTTGCTTGTTTTTTGTCTACCTTCCTTCCTTCTCTTTCCTTCTCTCTTTTCTCCCTTCTTTCCTCCCTCCCTCCCTTCTTTGCTTCCTTTCTTTCCTCTTCCTTCCTTCCTTTGCTTTCCTTTCCGTTCTTTCTTTTCCTTTTTCCTTGCTTCTTTCCTTCTCTCATTCCTTCTCTCCTTTCAGCCTTCCTTCCTTGCTTGTTTTTTGTCTACCTTCCTTCCTCCCTTCTTTCCTCCCGTCTTTCCTTCCTTCTCTCTTTCCTCCCTTCTTTCCTCCCTCCCTCCCTTCTTTGCTTCCTTCCTTTCCTCTTCCTTCCTTCCTTTGCTTTCCTTTCCGTTCTTTCTTTTCCTTTTTCCTTGCTTCTTTCCTTCTCTCCTTTCAGCCTTCCTTCCTTGCTTTTTTTGTCTTCCCTCCTTGCTTCCTTCTTTCCTCCCGTCTTTCCTTCCTTCTTTCTTTCCCCCTTCTTTCCTCACTCCCTTCTTGGCTTCCTTTCTTTCCTCTTTCCTTCCTTCCTTTGCTTTTTTCTTTCTGTTCCTTTCATTTCCTTCTTTCTCTCCTTCCTCCCTTCATTCCTTCTTTTTTCCCTTTTCTTCCTTCTTTCCTTCATTCCCTCTTGTTAATTCCTTCCTTTGCTTCTTTCCTTTCTGTTCCTTTCTTTTCCTTCCTTCTCTCCTTCCTCCCTCCCTCCCTCCCGGGCCAAGGTGACACCGGGGCCTGCTGTTTCCCAGGTGCCGGGAGAGCAGCGTGATGACGAGGCCAGCAGCCGAGGCGAAGGTGGGGCCTGGGGCAGCCTACGTCGGCCTCGTCTGCCGGCGAGCGCTTCCTGGCTGCGGGGAGAAGGCCTTAAAAGGCAATCTGGCCGAGAGGGAGGGAGGCCACCTTGGCCTGCGGGTGACCTCTCATCAGGTGACGGTGGCCAAAGCCAGAGTGGCAACTGGGTTGGGTTTGTGCAAGCAGGCTCTCCCTGAAGGTCGCTCGCTCACTCTCTCAACGTGGAAGTCGAAGGTCTCCCTTGGCCTTGCTGGCTTGACGTGTCCTGCAGCTCAGGCGCAGTTCCTGGTGCGGCAGGGAGGTGGCGTTGTGGGCCACACACACAGGCATCAGGCAGGATCTCCAAGGAAGCAGGTGGCGAAGTTGCCAAAGGGAAGCCTGAGAAATTCCATAGATTTCACAGGCAGCTGGGAGAGGGAGAGACACACACATACACAGGGGCGGTCCTACAAGATAGGCCAAGTAGGCGGTCGCCTAGGGCGCCATCTGGGAAGGGGGCGCCATCCTGGCCGCATGGGGCGCCATCCTGGCCCTGCCGATGTTCCTCAGGCAGCGCCGCAACTGCCTGCTTTTTGACCCCGGCCTTGTGCACTCCGACGCCGCTTCTGGGCACGCGCGGAGGTTTTCACGCAGGCGCAGTTGCTCCGGAGCTGAAGTTGAGCGCAGGAGCAACTGCACATGTGCGAAAACCTCCGTGCATGCCCAGTAGCTCCCTTGCGCAGAAGCCTGTAAGCAAAGCACTCCCTATCGGGCAGGCAGGGAGTGCTTCCCCTTTCCCTTTGTTTCCGCCGCGCGCGCACGCGTTTGCAGGGAAGGAGAAAAGAATCAGTGAAGGAAGTGTAAGTGAAGGAATGAATGAAGGGCTTTCCTCCTCCTCCTCTGTGACCTCTTCTCTCCCTCCTTCCTTTCTTCGGCTCTATTTCTGTCTAGACCTGAGGGGCCTGAGGCTATGAGGAGTTGTGGGAGTTGGAGTCCAAAACACCTAGAAGGAGGGAGGGCGGACCCAAGTTTGCCCAGGCCACCCTGCCTGTATTCGACCTCATTTGAACATTTTGGCTGTTTTTCCATTTACATTTACATTGGGATCCTAATTTTGGACTTATGGGAGACTCCTATGAATTATGAGACGGGTGGTAGGTAATATATTCTGATTTTGATGCATTTACATTGCATTTCTTGTTGATTATTATACAGTTCTGCTTAATATTGTCATACAATATAATACAAATACAATATAACAATAGAATAATGATATATCTTATATTACATGTAATATTACAAACAATATTGCAGAATAGTGGTATTGTACAAAATAGTAATATATAATATTTTATTTTACTTTATTTTGGGTTATTTGAGTTTTAGAGGAGTAATGAAAATATTTAGTAGAGGATAATTTTATTTAAATAAATAATTTTATTATTTTATAATAATAATATAATAGAATGTTACATTATATTATAATGTCAATATATTATAATATAATTATATTGTAATGTAGTATAATATAATTATGATATAATATAGTATGAGTATGGTATAATATATTGTATATACATTGATACAATATAATACTACTAATGGTATTGTGATATTATAATTGTATATTTGTTTTAAAATGGGGGCGGCAAAATAATGTTTTTTGGGGGGGGGCGCCAAAATAATGTTCACCTACCATTTAAAATTACCTTAGACCACCCCTGCGGACATACAGCCTGCCTTCTGTTGCCACAAACCCAACCAGCTAGAACTTGGAATGTGTGAGTGTGTGTCTCCAAAGCAATCCTTGATGTTGCCACGTAACACAATTTGTACCTGGAATATACAGATTTTCCCCCTTTTGCCTTTACATTGAACAGACCTCTTGAGCATTGCTTTGTCTTCCAGATGCCACATCTAAGAATATACAGTATCTCTCGGCATTACTTCGCGAATGAAGATTCTTAGGAAGGACTCATCCCACACTTTTTACAAGCGCGTTGATGACTAAAAAGGCCAATCTGAGATAGGCAAGTCCGGTTGCAAAAAGCACAGCAGAAAGTCTCCTTGGGTGATGTCGTTTCCAAGTTGCGGTTCTTTCTGCGTTGTCGTTTCTCTTCGAGACCCGTTCGGCGTGTCTTCTCAAAAGAGGCCGCAGCATTGTGGATAGTGCGTCTCCACGCCTCCCGATGTGAGGCCAGGGTGGACCATTGTTGGTGATCAATCTGGCTGAGCCTGAGATGTTGTTTCAGGGAGTCCTTGTATCTCTTATTTGGGGTGCCTCTCTTGCACTGACCCGTGGCAAGTTCACCGTAGAATAGTATCTTTGGGAGGCGGTGGTTCTCCATCCGAGAGACATGCCCTGCCCAGCGCAGCTGTGTTCTCAATAGCATGGCCTCAACGCTGGTGACCCCTGCTTGCTCAAGGACAGCAACATTCGTCACATAGTCAGTCCAGTGTATATTGAGGATTGTGCGAAGACAGCGCTGATGAAAGCGTTCAAGGAGTCGTAGGTGCTGGTGATAGGTGACCCATGTTTCAGACCCATAGAGGAGAATAGACAGTATGATAGCTCTGTACACACTGATTTTGGTGCTTTGTCTCCGGTGCTTGTTGCTCCAGACTCTTTTGTGAAGCCTTCCAAATGCACTTTATGCCTTTGCTAATCTGTGATCTATCTCTTTCTCAATCTTGGCGTCCAAAGAGATGATGCTTCCCAGGTAGGTGAACTGCTGGACGGACTTAAGCACAGATTTGCCTATGCTGACGTGGGGATGATGGTGTTCTTCCTGTGGTGCAGGCTGGTAGAGGACTTCCGTTTTCTTCAGGCTGACTTCCAGCCCAAACAGCTCTGCAGCTGTTGCAAAGCAGGATGTCAGGCACTGCAGAGCTGCTTCTGAATGGGCGACAAAGAATCTAATGCCCTATAGATTTCCTATATTTCCTATTATATAGGTGTGCCTCTATATATATATATATATATATATATATATATATATATATATATATATAACTATACCCATATTAACACTTTAAAAAGTCCCTGTTCTGACTTACATACAAATACAGCTTCAGAACAAACCTGCAGAGGGGATGGCCTGTACAAAAACAGGACACTCTTGACAAGGTGAGTGTATGGGCAAGGAGGCTAGGCGGCCTCCTTTACAATATACTATTGGCCATAGCTGCTACCTGAGGGTGCCCAGGTGTTTTGGCCTACCATTCCCAGAAATCCCAGCCAATTTACCAGCTGTTAGGATTTCTGGGATTTCAAGACCAAAACATCTGGGGACCCACAGGTTGAGAACCACTGGCCAGAGCACTCGAGCACTGCAGTGTTTCTCAGCCTTCCTAATGCTGCAACCCCTTAATCCAGTTCCTCGGGTTGTGTTGACCCCCAACCATCACATCCTTTTTGTTGCTACTTCATAACTCTCATTTTGCTCCTGTTATGAATCATCATGTAAATCTCTGATATGTATTTTCATTCTCTGGACCAAATTTGACACAAATACTCAATACGCCCAACTTTGAATACTGATGGGGTTGGGTGGAATTTCTGTTCTCATTTGGGAGTTGTAGTCACTGGGATTTATAGTTCAGCTACAATCAAAGATCACTCAACTCCACCAACAATGGAAGTGAAGCAAACTTGGCACACTGAACTCCCATGACCAACAGAAAATATTGGAAGAGTTTGGTGGACACTAACCTTGAGTTTTGGAGTTGTAGTTCACTTACATACAGAGAGCACTTGGGGTCTCAAACAATGATAGATCTGGACCAAACTTGGCACGGATACTCAATATGCCCAAATGTGAACACTGGTGGAGTTTGGGGAAAATAGACCTTGATATTTGGGAGTTGTAGTTGCTGGGATTTATAGTTCACCTACAATCAAAGAGCATTCAGAACTCCACCAATGATGGAATTGAAGCAAACTTGCCACGCAGAACTCCCATGACCAACAGAAAATATTGGAAGGTTTTTGTGGGCACTGACCTTGACTTTTGGAGTTGTAGTTCACTTACATCCGGAGATCACTTGGGGACTCAAATAGTTATAGATCTGGACCAAACTTGGCACGGATACTCAATATGCCCAAATGTGAACACTGGTGGAGTTTGGGGAAAATAGACCTTGATATTTGGGAGTTGTAGTTGCTGGGATTTATAGTTCACCTACAATCAAAGAGCATTCAGAACTCCACCAATGATGGAATTGAAGCAAACTTGCCACGCAGAACTCCCATGACCAACAGAAAATATTGGAAGGTTTTTGTGGGCACTGACCTTGACTTTTGGAGTTGTAGTTCACTTACATCCGGAGATCACTTGGGGACTCAAATAATTATAGATCTGGACCAAACTTGGCATGGATACTCAATATGCCCAAATGTGAACACTGGTGGAGTTTGGGGAAAATAGACATTTGGGAGTTGTAGTCGCTGGGATTTATAGTTCAGCTACAATCAAAGAGCATTCTGAACTCCACCAATGATTGAATTGAAGCAAACTTGGCACACAGAACTCCCATGGCCAACAGAAATACTGTGTTTTCCAATGGTATTTGGGGACCCCTCTGACACCCCCTCGTGACCACCCCCAGGTTGATAAACACTGTAGTATCGGAATCCACAAAGTTACTTTCTAAATCTCTCCCTGAGATCCGTGCCTTTGGAAAGGAAGCACCAAATTTGGCTCCTGGCCCCAAACCCATGGAATAACTGGTTCCGCAGGTCTGCTCCAAGTGAGCGCTTCTACATCTGGTTCAGTTTGGTCTAAACCAAACAGTTCAGTCGGCCCTCGCTGGCCAGGTGCTTTGAGGTTATATGTAGGGTGTGGAAGGGAGCATAGTAGCTGCACAGTATAGTAGCAACACTTGATAGAGATACCTGTTTGGTGGCTCGCTGAGTCAAGCTTTGTCTTCACCTGTTTCTGAATCTGCCCTCTCCTTGATTGCTGATGTTATCTCCCAGAACATTCTGTCCTCTGACTTTCCGACACCTTGCAACAACTGGATTAGGTTATTACACTATGTAACATAGGTTGTGTTGAGCTTTCCGGGCTGCCTGACCATGTTCCAGCAGCATTCTCTCCTGACGTTTCACCTACATCTATGGCAGGCATCCCCAGAGGTTGTGAGGTCTGGTGGAAACTAGGCAAGTTGGGTGTGTGTGTATATATATATATATATACACATATACATACACACACACACATACACCCCTCTTTGGAATGATGTCCAGGGTGGGAGAAAGAACTCTTGTCTGATGGAAGGCAGGTGTGAATGTTGCAAGGCCTTGAAGATACAAGGCCTTTCAATGCTAATCAAGGTGATCAATTGCAAGTTAGCCATAGCAGAGTACCCGATGAACCAACCTGCAGCAACACTTGAAATGCAGGAGAATCCCAGACAAGAATCAACCAGGGCCAGCTAACTCCTCCTAACAAAGGATTCCCCCAGGCAGGAAGCAGCCAGTCTTTGAAGCTGCTAATTAGCAGCTTCAATGCTAATCAAGGTGGCCAATTGCAACATTCACACTTGCCTCCAACAGACAAAAGTCCTTTCTTTTTCCCACCCTGGACGTCATTCCACAGGGATATTCCACTTATTCCATCAGCCCACTTTGGTTAGGCTTGAATGTTTACTTGTAAGCTTTCTTTATTGTATTTATTTTTGAATTGTTCAGTTAGTATGTCATGTTTATTACTGTACGAGCTGAGGACCCGGTGGTGCCCAGGTTATTTGAGAAAGGCATTGTGTGGCAAGGTTGGTTATGTGGCTTGCAGTGGTCTCTGGAAGTTAGTGAGGATACATCAAGTTCCATCATCCATGGTCCACCCTCCTTCAAACTGCAGTACAATGTAGGTCATAGGGGCTCTGTGTGCCAAGGTAGGTTACTGTCAATTCAGGCCATACACAATGTCCCATGAACTGAGGCCTACTCGGGAAAATCAAGTTAATGAAGCCTTACTGTCAATTTTGGGCCTGGGATTTTGGGATGTATAGAGGCTACAATGTTGGTTGGGAAGTGAATCAGGTGAAGGTACTGCAAATCCCATCGTTCGTGGCCCATCCTGCCCTAAACCACACCAGGTTGTGAAATGGGCCATTGGGCGCCCTGTGTGCCAAGTTTGGTCCTGATCCGTCATTGCTGTTGGCCACAGTGACTGCCTGCCTGAGGCCTTTCCTTTTCCCTCTGTGTCACCTTAGAATGTTGGATTGGCGATGGCCAATCAGAGTCCGTTATGCAAATACTCCCTCCATGACAACCAATCGCCTGTCTGGTGCCTTAGAATGTTGGGGTTCTGAGGCTGGCCAATCAGTGTCCTTTATGCAAATAATCCCTCAGTGGCAACCAATCGAAATGCTGGCACATATTCCTCCCACCGCACCACCGCCCGCAAACACTGACTTTTAATATATACATAGATAGATGTTTAAATTGATATGTTAATTGTTTAAATTGATATGTCATGATTATTATATGTGTAATGCGGCATTATATGCCATGGACTGTAAGCCGCCCTGAGTCCCTCACTGGGGTGAGAAGGGCGGGGTATAAATGTAGTCTAATAATGATAATAATAATATCTCACTTACTTAATTTCCAACAGACCTCACAACCTCTGAGGATGCCTGTCATAGATGTGGGCGAAACGTCAAGAGAGAATGCTTCTGGAACTTGGCCAGGCAGCCCAGAAAGCTCACAGCAACCCAATATAATAATAATAGCTTTTGGCAATCAAATACCTTTCCCTTGCAATGCACTTTTAATTCAGATTTGCATTGTGGTTTAATTGCAGATTGATATCGTCATTAATATCTCAGATAAAATACCCTAATTTAACTGAGCGTAGGGATTTCATCCCGAGCCAGTTTTGGAAGGAAGGCCAGATCTAAATTGAAATAAATAGTTGACTACAAACTCGTCTTCACTTGTATTGAAATGCATATATAATCTTACTTCCTGATCCTTGTGTTGCAAGGCCTGTGCCGTTCGTTCATGAAACACGTCTGTGTGGTTCGTTCATGAAACGTTGCAAAGCTGGCAATGAGTCATGGTTGCGATGGTGCAAGAATGCATTGCAACACAGCAGCTACGAAAGGAGAAGCGTGCCCACATCCCTAGTTAAAATGTCACTGCAAGTGTATAGACTTCAGTTGGAAACATGACCGACTTCACAGGTTGGTTGTGATGATGTGTACAAAGCTGGGAAATGTAGTGTAGTTTCCAAGATGAGCGAGGATGAGAGTGTCAAAGCGCCAGGTATGTCAAGCCTGTGTGAACTTGGCACTGAACGGGCCTAACATAATCTGGATTCGATCCTGAATGCTTCAAGGAGACCGTGCCGGGCTTTCTCTCTTCTCCTTCTTCTGCTGGGCTTCGGTCCAAGTTCCAGAAGGAAGGCCGTGAACTTGCAGGACTGGAAATTCCAATCTCAGCGGCTTCCTTTCGTTGCCGTTGTAGCAACACGTGACGGGAGGAGGAATGTGCATTGGAAGCAGCAAACGGAGAGAGATCGTTGGAGAGATCGGAGCATGTTATGCAACGGGGCGGCAGTAGGGGCATATCACAATCGTCCAACAAGGAGAGGAACATAGAGGAACATGGGCCTCTAAGTTCAACCTCACCATAGAGCAGGCATGGGCCTTTGGCTCTCCAAGGGTTTTGGACTTCAACTACCAGAATAGGAATTGTGGGAGTTGAAGTCCAAAACCCTTGAGCAGGGAGCCAGGATTTTGATTCGGGGCTGAGTTTTTGGGGCTGAGACTGGGTGGAAGAGGGTCTACCCTAGCAAATCTTTTGTATTGTTATCCCAATAACCCCATTAATGTGGGATATAATGAGCATGGTGATCAGATCATGATATGAATAAACATAACAGTTTAAATAATGTACAAGTAAGGCCTTTTCGCGGACCACCCTGAGAATTTCGGGGCTGAAGCCTGCCTTGGAGGGTCAAAGTTTGCCCATGCCTGCTCTAGAATACTTGCAAACCGCCTTCTCCCTGCCTCAGAAAAATCAGGCTTCAAACAGGGATGTGTTATTATTGTCCTGAGCTTATTTTCCATCTTTATCACTAGGATACTTCATCTTGTTGATGGGAAACTTCCCACCAGAGTGGAAATCATCTATTGCCGTGTTTTCCAACCTTTTTCGAGCCGCGGCACACTTTTTACATTTCCAAAATCCTGGGGCGCACCACCAACCAAAATGACAGTCTAACACAGTAATACATATAGGTAATAGGAATTTACCTTGAGTTTTGGAGTTGTAGTTCACCTACATCCAGAGAGCACTCAGGGCCGGACTTGGCGGAGCCACGAACCAGTAGAAGGGCTCCACGCAAAGGAACATGTCCTGCCTGGGAGCCGGGCTCGGTGGAAGACCCGAGCCGGCCAAACTCTGCTCCCAGGCAGGGCCTGGGCCTTGCGGCGAGCCGTTCTCCCAGTTTGCGGCTGCGCCGGGCTCGGCAAAACCGCGAACTGAGAGAAAGGTTCCCCGAGGTGCCCAGGTCCCAGTCTCCTCCTCTGTCACACCCCAGCATGGTCCCCAACCTGATTCCTTGGTCAAGCCAGACCGAAGCCATGTTAATCCAGTCAGGCCTGCCAGGCTAGAAAGCAAGCCGCTACCAGGCAGCCTTTGCAGAGACTCCCAGTTCATTTCCAGTTCAAGGACAAGAGGCTCTCGGCTCCATCTCGGGCCAATAAGTGGGGATGGATTCACTCCCCATTGCCCAGGTGCTACTGCTAATTGGAATCGCATACCATTCCCATGTGAAAGGCCTGAGAAGGCCCAGCTGGAGAACTGTTATGAGAACTAGTTTCGACGTCCCAGTACGTCGTAGCTTCAAAGCCTGTGGGACCTATTCATCCCAGGTCTCAGTGATGGTTGCCATCTTTCACCAACGTTCAGTTTTCCAAGCCAAGTCTTCACGGAACCTTGCCTGGCCAGTGGGCCTGCCTTGAACTTTGTTGCCAAGTCTTGTGCCAAGACCCTTTCCTGGATTAGCCCGTTGGGGCAAGAAGATACTCTTTACTTTTGTTCCTGTTTGCCAAAGGACTATAGCCTTGCTTCTTTTGGACAATTTGCTGCTATCTGTTGTTGCTTGAGAGCATCAATAGACTATATTCCTAGCCTCTTTACTATTACTACTTATTCTAAATAAAGCATTTAAACGTTGCCGGTTTCCAGTGGTTTACTGAGGGGCCTTCAGGTCTACGGTGCAACATCCTCCAGAAGTGAGCCCACAGGAAAGAGCGTCGCCTGACCCCTCCCCTCCTGAGCCTCCCCTGCCTCTCTAGGTCCTAGAGTGTTTCCCAACCGCTGTTCCGCGATCACCTGGTGTGCCGCGGGAAACCCCTCTCAGCAGCAGCAGGAGGGGGAAGAAAGGGGGGGAAGAAAGGTTTTCCCGTGGCACACCAGCTGATCGCTCACGGAACACTAGTGTGCCGCGGAACAGCGGTTGGGAAACACTGATCTATTGGACAGATGCTAAGCTATTTAACCTCAACAGACTGAAAGTCAAAACCAAGGTCACAACAGCTGTTATAGAACTCCAGTATGCTGATAACGTAGTCTGTGCACATTCAGAAGATCTACAAGCCACTCTAAATACCTTTGTAGAAGCAGATGAGAAGCTCGGACCCTCATTGAACATCGAGAAAGATTTGGACTGATGGCAAGCTACTTAACGTCAGCGGACTGAAAGTCAAAACCAAGGTCGCAACATCATCTGTTATAGAATTCCAATAGACCAATGATAACATAGTCTGTGCACATTCAGAAGATCTACAAGCCACTCTAAACACCTTTGTAGAAGATGAGAAGCTCGGGCTCTCATTGAACATCGAGAAAGATTCGGACAGATGGCAAGCTATTTAACCTCAGCAGACTCAAAGCCAAAACCAAGGTCACAACATCATCTATTATATAACTCCAATATGCTGATGATAACGTAGTCTGTGCACATTCAGAAGATCTACAAGCCACTCTAAACACCAGAAGCAGACAAGAAGCTCGGCCTCTTATTGAACATTGAGAAAACCAAGGTGCTCTTCCAGCCGGGCAATCCCTCTCCAATGCCAGAAATACAGCTTAATGGTGTAACATTAGAAAATGTTGACAAGTTCTGCTTCCTTTGCAGCCCCCTCTCCACAAAAGTCGACACTGACACCAAAACACAACACTGCCTGAGCTCTGCGAGTGCAGCATTTTTCTGAATGGAGCAGGGGGTGTTTGAGGATTGGAACATCCATAGGGAGACCAAGGTGCTTGCTTATAAAGCCATTGTCCTCCCAACTCTGCTATACGCCTGTGAACCATGGACTGTTTACAGATGTCACACCCAACTCCATCAGCCAACCCTGACCGGAACCACCTTTCATCTGGAATCTGATGTCCTCACTGTACATGAGAACATGCGGATCAAGAATGGGGCTCCACAGCCACCTACGGACCCACTGCCAAGACACTACGCTTGGAGGACCATCATCCTTGGGCTACGAGGGATCACCTAAGTAAAGCTCTACCGGCTGTTAGGAATTGTGGGAGTTGAAGTCCAAAACACCTGGAGGGCCAAAGTTTGCCCATACCTGCTCTAGAGCCTCCTTTCCTTTGGGCCTCTATGTTCAACCTACTTTGTATTGACATCCCATCTACACTAACAATTGAATACCATTTCAAACCAATATTGAAGGAAGCGTTTCTGAAATCAAATCCTGGATGGTGAGGACACAAACCACAGACCATGGCTGTGCATTGAGGGTGTTATTTCGCATGCTTTTGCGGGCATCTGGATGATCCAGTTCAAAGCTAGCTTTTCGAACCACATGAATGAGACTTTATTTCTATCCCACCCTATCTCCCCAGCTGTTAGGAATCGTGAGTGTTGAAGTCCAAAACAGCTGGAGTACCTAAGTTTGCTCATACCTGTTCTATGGGGTGCTGGGAGTTGTAGGTTGTCATAGCTCAAGGCTATGGGGTGTCAAGAGTGGGGGTTTGGTATGGCTCAAGGTTCTGTGGGGTGGTAGCAGTTGTAGTTTGAGGTGGGATCATGGAAGTTGTAGTTTGACTTGTCAGGGCTTGGTGGTATAGGGTGCTGGGAGTTGTAGTTTGACATGGCTCAAGGCTATGAAAGACTGGGAGTTAGTTTGACATAGCTCAGTTCCATGGGATTTTGGGAGTTGTAGTTTGACATAGAATCATGGAAATTGTAGTTTAAATGGCAAGTCTTGGTGATATAGGGTGCCGGGAGTTACAGCTTGACATGGCCTAAGGTAATATGGGATGCTGGGAGTTGTAGTTTGGTGTGGACAAAGTTTTCCATGCCTGCTTGAAGAGGAGCCATTTAGCAAAGCCAGAGCAAATTTCCTATCACAGAAGGGATCCGAGGCAGGGACAAGAGCTTTTAAAACTTTATTATTGGTATTTCTCTCAAACTTATTTTAACAGGGAGTGACTGAGTAGAAATGAAGTTTGAGTCCCATCATCGCCAGGGGAATGACTCGAGAAACGGATCGGGGCAAGCGGAACTGTGGTCCCTCTGCCAACCAGCGGAAACCTCAGCGGAAACTGATAAATAGTTTTGACGCAGTCCATGAGAGCGGCGCCGCAAATGAAGCAGGGACGGGCGCTGCTTATGTGTACTTCTTGATTTCGTCGTACAAGACCAGGACAAAGGCGCCCCCCATCCCACGCAGGACATTGGACCAGGCACCCTTGAAGAAGGCCTTGCCCCCTTCGTCGCGGGCAATCTTCCGCCAGCAGTCAATGGTGCCCGAGTACATGATGTCGGCTGGAAGACAAAACATAACAGTGAACACAGGGGAAACCAAGGAACGGGAAGAAGATAGGGTCCTGTTGGGGCTCAGCAGCAAGAGGCTAGTGATTCTGCCTTGGAGGATGAGGGGAATGAGGATTGTTCACCGAGTCTGTGTGTGATGAGGCTAAAATACAGACAGAAACGCAGGCCATAGATCAGAGAAAAGTCCCGGCACCTGTAAAATAATAGAGCAGTGTTTCCCAACCACTGTTCCGTGGCACGCTAGTGTGCCGTAAGCGATTGCCTGGTGTGCCATGGGAAAACCTCTCTCTCCCCCCCCCTTTCTTCCCCCTCCTGCTGAACTCCTGCTGCTGCTGCTTGGGGGAGGGGGAGGAGGAAGGGCCGGGAGGCGGAGAATAAGAAGGGGGGGCTGGGGCGCTGCCTCCTTCGGCCGTTTCCCCAGCCAGCCAGCCTCCAATCGAGGGAGGGCGGGGAGCGGAAGTGGAAGTGCATTTGTCTGGGCGCATGCGCACTAGGTCCCGGGGGTGGCAGACGCATTCACCTTCCTCCTGCGGTGGTGAAGGAAGTGAAGGAGCCAGCTGCTTCCGGAGGCACCCTAGATCGGCCCTGCTACGTCCCAGGTGAGGCCTGGGGCAACCTTCCCCTCGGCTTGGCCTCCCCGAAGCCCCTCGAGGAGGAAGGGACCCAAAGGGGAGAAGGGGCCTTCTTTCGCAGGAGGGCCCTCGGAGGAAGGAAAAACAGGCGGGATTCCGCGAGGGACTCCCTCGCCAGCCTTCCTCCCAAATATCAAGGTCTATTTTTCCCAAACTCCATCTGTGTTCACATTTGGGCATATTGAGTATTCATGCCAAGTTTGGTCCTGATCCAACATTGTTTGAGTCCACAGTGCTCTCGGAATATAGGTGAACGACAACTCCAAATCTCAAGATCAATGCCCACCAAACTCTTATGGTATTTTCTCTTGGTTATGGTAGTTGTGTGTGGGAAGTTTGTGTCTTTCTACCATTCCTGCCAGGATTACTATGTTGTGTTCATCGAAACAGGCCCAGGTTTCACACTGAGTGTATAAATACATTTAAAAACATATTAACTATATGTATTACTGTGTTAGAGTGTCATTTTGTGTCATTTTGGTTGGTGGTGGGCCCCAGGATTTTGTAAATGTAAAAAATGTGCTGCTGCTCAAAAAAGGTTGGGAAACACTGAGATAGAGGATGTTTGGGATTCTGTTTCTCTTGAGAGGATGGGGAGTTACCCCGGGATATGAGATTAGGTCTCTGCTCAGTGAGAGCAAAGGAAAGGTTAATTAGAAGGCCAGAAAGCCTCTGTGAGAAACAGTTTTTGAAACCCAGGTGACAAAGGGATGATCTCATGGCTTGTTGGTCAGGTTTGCGCTTAAATTAAGGGATGTTTTCCTGGTCTCTTCAGAGCAGACAACGTCGCCTTAAAATCAAGTTTCATGTTTAGCTCTCAAGTTACCTGTTCCTGGAATAGCTTAGTCTTGGTAAAGTTCCTGTTTTCATGCTTATGGATGAATGCCTACGTTCCTGACTGTATGGATTTCATGTACTTTGCCTTCTTGGACGATAGATCTTTGTATTTTGGACTACTGCTATTTCATAGCACCCTTTCGACTGCTTTTTGGGAATTGCCACTTCGCCTTTCGTATATGCTTTTTGTAAATACACTGTAGTTCGCTACTTCTGGACTCTGCGTGGTGCTGGGTGAAAAGGTGTTCCACAGCAAGAATGCAACAGGTTGTGCTCCATGGAGCTTCCAATATACCGTATTTACTCTAATGCTCACCTTTATTGTGTGAAACATTGCTAAATCGAGCCGTAAAAAGAAACATTCTTTTTCTAAGCATGCTGAGTAGAGAAATCAGTAGTTAAAGAGTTCAGATAGTAGAGTGTGAAGATGGACGGGGGAGGTCCATTTCTGGTTGGAAGTTTGATGCAACTTTCCTGTGGGTTGTCTTAAGCGACAAGTGAACAACATGTTTGTGCCTCGCCATGCTAAGTCTGGTGTTCCTGTCTCTCGCGCAACCTTATCCTTGTGAATTTTTGTACAAAATGTAAATAAAGGAGAAAAGGCCGTTCCAATGAAGAAATGATAAACAGAGACCAGACTGATTAATTGTCGTGTGCTCTTGAGTTGCAGAGCAAAGGGAGGAACTGGGAGGTTCATAGACAGGCCCGGATTATCCATAAGGCCACCCTAGGCTACGGCCTAGGGGTGCAGCCATGGGGGGGGGGTGCCAAATCCGGACCCCCCAATTTTTTTTTAAAAAAGGTCAATCTTCGGGCGTTTCTGTGCCGGCACACGGAGCGCCATAGGCCTCTAGGACCTCTGACGCGGCTTCCCTCCGCCTCTTCCTCGCTTGCGTCGGCCCCTCCTTCCTTCACTCAAGGAAGGAGGGGCCAGCAGACGCAAGTGAGAAAGACGCGGATGGAAGCCGTGTCAGAGGCCCTAGGGGCGGGACTTCGCTCTGCCTCTTCGTCGCTCGTGCTGGGCGCCCCTCCTTTCTTGAGTGAAGGAAAGAGGGGCCAGCCGGCACGAGCGACGAAGAGGCAGAGCGAAGCCGCGTCAGAGGCCCTAGGGGCGGGGCTTCCAATGTGTGGCCTAGGGCGCCACAAAGAGTTAATCCAGGCCTGTTCATAGATGCCTCAGTTCCTTACCAAAACATCAACACGTCTGGGCTAAAAGACCTCCCTAAAATTAGATTTGCATCATATGGTCACCTTAGTGCGGAGCCAAAGCCAAAGAGGAAGTTGCTTCAGGAGCTCCTCTTTAAGGAACACCAACTCCAATTTAATTCCATTGCTTCAATGCTATGCAATCCTGGGATTTGTAGTTTGATGAGGCATCCACATTCTCTGGCACAGAAAGCTCAAGACCTTGTCAAACCCATGACTCCATAGCATTTAACCAAGGCAATTAATGTCGATTCATTCTACAGTATCAATGCATCCCAAGGCTTCTTTTTCCATAACTGGAAGCTTTGGTGTTCTAACACTTTTGTGTTCCAAAGAAGGAATCCTAAATGTGCAGCACTTGCAACAACCAAATTACAAAGAGTGTACTTTTTGTTGCTGTGCATTGCATTTGGCAGCAAACACTTTTTTGGTTCCAAGGCTCTGGAAATTGAAGTGCGTCTGATATTCAATAGCGCAGGGCTGTCCAACTGATGGCCCGGGGGCCGTACACGGCCCCCAGCCTGTTGGACACGGCCCCCGCTATGTCCCCAGCCGCCATTTTTAATTTTTTAAAAAAAAATTAAATGGCGTCGGGAGGGGGAGGCGGGGCAGGGAGGAGGAAGTGAGCCAGCTCCTCCTCCCTGCACCACCTCTTTTTCCTCTCTCGCCGGCGCTGATGCAAACTGGTTTTTGGGCGGCGGCGGCGAGAGAGGGGCGGGGCAGGCAGGGAGGAAGAGAGCTAGCTCCTCCTCCCTGCACCGCCCTCTTCTTCCCTCTCTCTCCGGCGCCAATGCCTTGGAAGGGAAGGGGATCCCCCGCGGCGCCTCCCTCCCTTCCAAGGCATCATGGCAGCGGCGAAAACTCCCCCGCCAGCCTGGATGGATGGCGGGGGAAGCAGAAGCAGCGCTCGATTCCCCGCGAACCTTCCAGGTTTTGGGAAGGGTTTTTCACCCGGCACTCTTTCCCAAACCTGGAAGGCTGGCCGGGGAAGTGGCTTAAAACCCTTCCCCCCCAACCTGGAAGGCTGGCGGGGAAGCGAGCCGCCACTCTGCTTCCCGAAAACCCCAGCCATCCAGGCTCCCCGCCAACCATCAGGCTGCGGGGAGTTTTCGCCGCCAGCTCTCGTGTCCCTCTGCTCAGAGGGACACAGGAGCCGGGCGAAAACCCTTCCCAAACCTGGAAGGCTGGCGGGGGAAGCGCGCGCCGCTTCCCCGCCAGCCATCCAGGCTTGCGGGAGGGTTTCCCTGGTGGGTTAGGCTGGGTGACGTCAGGCGTCACCCAGGAAACCCCTCCTGAAAATGGGCGGGCGCGCAGGAGGCCGGCCACGCCCCTGGGAGCGGCCCCGCCCCCGCTCACTGATCACCTGCCCCCCCAGGTGATCAGTGACACTTCTTCCGGCCCTTGGGCCGGAAGAAGTTGAACAGCACTGTTTAGCGCATTAAACTCGGGCAAATATGGTAGACCTGAACACAGGGAAAACTAAGGAAACAGTGATGGAAAATATTACACTTCCTCCCTTTCGACTTGTGTTTTCTTTACAGAAATGCTTTGATATGTGTTGTTTATGGAACTGCATTTTAATATGTGTGTTTTTTGAATGTTTATATTATATTTGTGTGTTTTTGACTGTGCTGTGACCCACCTCGAGCCATGGGGAGAGGCGGGTAAGAAAGAAAAGCATTATTATTATTGTAGATATTGTGATTAGGTATAGTGATGTTAGGGATGTGTGTACAAGCTGGAAACTCTATTCTTTTCATGTAAAGAGGCTGGGTGTTAACCTTCCAGTTATTCTATAGCAGGGCTGCCCAGGAAGTCGATCGCGATCGAACAGTCAATCCTGGGACCGAAGGAGGTCGATCCCAGCTGGATGGGGCCCTTCTCAGAGGGGGGCGGAGACAGGCCATGCCAAGTCCCTCCCCTCCCCCGGTTTCGGCACTCCCAGCAGCTTCTCCAGGCTTGAGGATGGCAATGCCAAGCCAGTGGTGGCATAGCTAGCACAAGGCTGGCTTGGCATTGCCATCCTCAAGCCTGGAGAAGCTGCTGGGAGCTCCAAAGCCAGAGGGGAGGGGGCGTGGCTTGGCATAGCCTGGCTCCGCCCCCCTCTGGCTTCCGCTCTACCAGCAGCTTCTCCAGGCTCGAGGATGGCAGTGCCAAGCCAGCCTTGTGCTAGCTATGTCACCACTGGCTTGGCATTGCCATCCTCAAGCCTGGAGAAGCTGCTGGGAGCTCCAAAGCCAGAGGGGAGGGGGCGGGGCTTGGCACGGCCTGGCACTGCCCCCTCTGGCTTCTGCTCTACCAGCAGCTTCTCCAGGCTTGAGGATGGCAGTGCCAAGCCAGCCTTGTGCTAGCTATGCCACCACTGGCTTGACTGCCATCCTCAAGACTGGAGAAGCTTCAAAGCCAGAGGGGAGGGGCGGGGCTTGGTGGGGCCTGGCTCTGCCCTCCTCTGGCTTCCACTCTACCAGCAGCATTCTCCAGGCTTGAGGATGGCAGTGTCAAGCCAGTGGTGGGATAGCTAGCACAAGGCTGGCTTGGCACTGCCATCCTCAAGCCTGACAGACAGACAGACAGACAGACACTCTTCAGCATCCATGGAACCAAATGCCCACCCTATTGGACTGGAAATATCACCAAACCAGGGATGATTTTGCCCAGTATTTCTCAGGTTTTCTGATACAAGGGACTGGTACTTCCCTGCCAAATGGCCTGGGGATTTGTGCCTATTAACTAAGCCTTCTCTCTTTCCTGGAAATGCACTGTGGGCAAGTGGCCAATGCCTCCCGGGTTGGCCTTGGTCCAGCACTGATTGAGGCCATCCGTCCCTTCATGACACAGAAGCACATAAGTCTCCTGTCATGCAGCAAAAGAGCTTCCTCTCCATAGACTTCAGCACACATTGCACAGCAAAAAATTTAAAACAAATTAAAAAAATTTTAAAAGCTGGGAAAGATGAAATACTCCAAATACTAAAACTGCCACCATCCCTGATTATTTTCCAAGTTGTTTATGCCAATAGTAATCCTCATCCGCGGGGTCTCCATGGCAGGCTGAGCTGCAGCAAGAATGCTCTTAGTACAAGATGTACTCCGCTTTGGAGACATCCGAACTGAACTTGAATTCAACTTGGGATCTTTCCAAAAATCTGAAAAAAAATGATTGCATGCATAACAGGAATGCTGCTCTCTCTCTTGACCCAAAATGCAGGATTAGATGCAACAGATGTTCAGTTAAACTGTAGCACTGACTGTTATGGAAAGTGATAATTTCCTTGTGATGGAGGCATTTGAACAGGGGCTCAAAGGTTGTGTTGGTGATATTGAAGCTGCATCCCCCTTTGCGCCCCCCATTCTAGACTTTGCACAGGGCTGGATTAAATGACCGCTGCAATCCCTTTCGGAATTGAACTATGCAGAGGCAAATTAGCACATTGTTATCCAATTATGCTCCCAAGTGAATATGCAATGGCTCCCATAGTCGTGACAAGCCTATTCCACACAAAGGATAGTCAAATTCCTTTGATGGTAACTCCTCCAGTAGGATGATGGAATTCTCATTCAGGACTAAGGGATGGAACCTATATGGGTGTGAGTGCATGGATGTTGTGAACAAGGGAAAAGATTGCTAGTGGGGACATTAGGAGCACATTTTGGAGTGCGAGATACATACCACCTTTGCGCCCAGACTGCATCATCATGCGCCGCCGCACCGTATCAAAGGGGTAAGAGGTCAGACCAGCGACGGCCGTCACTGTCTGCGCAATCATCCAGCTGATCAAAATGTGGGTGTTCTTTGGGTCGGGAAGCATTCCTGCAAATGGAATTGGGAAGAAGAATCATGCATGCACGGGACTTTGGAACCAAGAACACGGAAACGCGGATACTACACCCGACAGAATGTTTTTACCTTTCGCAGTATCATAGATGCCGAAGTAAGCCGCTCTGTAGATGATGATGCCCTGGACGGAGACGTTGAAGCCCTGGTAGAGGCCCCGCAAGCCATCCGACCGGAAGATCTTGGCCAGGCAGTCGCCCAAGCCATTGAACTCCCGCTCTGTTCCGGCTTTACCCACGTCGGCCGCCAGGCGCGTTCGGGCGAAATCAAGCGGGTAGACGAAGCAGAGGGAGGTGGCCCCGGCGGCCCCTCCGGACGCCAAGTTGCCGGCGAAGTAGCGCCAGAACTGGGTCCGCTTGTCAACACCGCCCAGGAAGATCTGCTTGTATTTGTCCTTGAAGGCAAAGTTGAGGGCCTGGGTGGGGAAGTACCGGATGACGTTGGCCAGGTTTCCGCGCCAGAAGGAGAGGAAGCCCTGCTCCTTGGGGATCCGCACCACGCAGTCAATGATGCCCTTGTACTGCTTGTCAGCCGCGATCTGCAGGCTGGCATGCTGGACCTGCCAAAATGGGAAGAGACGCCGTTACTTTTGGATACAGAGGTCATCATGGGTTTAAACGAGGCAGCAAAACAAAATGTTAACAATGGAATTCTGGCGATGGTGGCTGGGAATAAGTAGCAAATGAAAACTTCTCCTTCCACCCCAACTGCCACTGCCCTGACATTGGAGGGAGAGAAGAGTCCAAGTACAGAAATAAATGAATGCCTTCTTTCCACCCCAACTGCCACTGCCCTGACACTTGAGGGAGAGAAGAGTCCAAGTTCAGAAAGACATGATAGGCCTTATCTCCATCCCAACTGCCACTGCTCTGACCTTGGAAGAAGAGAAGAAGAATCCACGTTCAGAAAGACATGAGACACCTTCTCCCTACCCCAACTGGCACTGCCCTGACATTGGAGGGAGTGAAGAAGAGTCCAAGTCCAGAAAGAAATGAAAAACTTTTCTCCATCCCAACTGCCACTGCCTTGATCTTGGAGGGAGAAAAGAGTCCAAGTTCAGAAAAATGAATGTCTTTTCTCCACCCCAACTGCCACTGCCCTGACATTGGAGGGAGTGAAGAGTCCAAGTTGAGCAAGGCATGGGACACCTTCTCCCCACCCCAACTGCCACTGCCCTGATCTTGGAGGGAGAAAAGAGTCCAAGTTCAGAAAAATGAATGTCTTTTCTCCACCCCAACTGCCACTGCCCTGACATTGGAGGGAGTGAAGAAGAGTCCAAGTTCAGAAAGGCATGGGACACCTTCTCCCCACCCCAACTGGCACTGCCCTGATCTTGGAGGGAGTGAAGAAGAGTCCAAGTCCAGAAAGAAATTAAAACCTTTTCTCCATCCCAACTGCCACTGCCTTGATCTTGGATTGAAAGAAGAGTCTAAGTCCAGAAAAAGGATAGCCTTCTCTCCACCCCAACTGCCACTGCCCTGACATTGGAAGGAAAGCAGAAGGGACAGACACAACTCCTTTGTGTTTAGACCCAGAAACAGATGGAAGAACCTTCCTCCATTCCAACTGCCACTGTCTTGACTTTGGAAAAAGAGAAGAGGCCTAGAAGCTAATGGGAGGCCCTCCCTTCATCCCAACTGCCACTGCCCTAACCTTGGAACAAAAGAAGAAGTGGCAGGCACAGTTCCACAATGCTGTGGCCTAGAAGCAAAAAAAGCCCATTCATCCCTGCTGCCACGGCCCTGACCTCTGAGAGGGAGAGGAGGACCGGCTGGACGTAATCCTCTCCACTACAGTCCTTCCCTTTTCCTTGTGTGTCTTCTCTTATTTAAATTCTTAGCCTGAGGACAGAGAATTACGCTACGGAACAAAATTCAAAAAATGTTCTGTTCCTGGTTTGAAAGTATTATTTCCTGTTTAATCGTGCAGTCCTGACTTTGAAAGTAGTTGTTCTGCTCCAGAAACTTTGTTTTTGTGACTGTCACAAACTCTGCTCAATTGGTTGAGATATTCATTGAAAAACTAGAGCAAAACGTGCTATGGTAGGGTGGCCCATAACAACAAAGTCTTACTTTTCCCATGGTTTCATGATAGAACCAATTAGGAAATGACATTGAGAACTTGTGCTACATAGTGAACAATCTGTAAACTGTTTTGAGATAATAAATACATGTAACTATTTAAATAATAATATACATATATAAGTATCCATCTAGTAACTAGTGACATAATACAAACAGATACGTATCCATGAAATAACTAGCTGCATAGTAATACAAATAGATGAGCATCCATCTAGTAACTAATTATATAATAATACAAATAGGTAAGTAACTAGTTCTATAATAATACAAATATCCACAAAGTAACTAGTTCTATATTACAAATATAGAACTAGTTCTATAATAATACAAATAGATAAGTATCCATGAAGTAACTAATTATATAATAATACAAATAGGTAAGTAACTAGTTCTATAATAATACAAATATCCACAAAGTAACTAGTTCTATATTACAAATATATAAGTAACTAGTTCTATAATAATACAAATAGATAAGTATCCATGAAGTAACTAATTATATAATAATACAAATAGGTAAGTAACTAGTTCTATAATAATACAAATATCCACAAAGTAACTAGTTCTATATTACAAATATAGAAGTAACTAGTTCTATAATAATACAAATAGATAAGTATCCATGAAGTAACTAATTATATAATAATACAAATAGGTAAGTAACTAGTTCTATAATAATACAAATATCCACAAAGTAACTAGTTCTATATTACAAATATAGAAGTAACTAGTTCTATAATAATACAAATAGATAAGTATCCACGAAGTAACGAATTATATAATAATACAAATAGATAAGTAACTAGTTCTATATTACAAACATATAAGTAACTAGTTCTATATTACAAATATATAAGTAACTAGTTCTATAATAATACAAATAGATAAGTATCCATGAAGTAACTAATTATATAATAATACAAATAGGTAAGTAACTAGTTCTATAATACAAATAGATAAGTATCCATGAAGTAACTAATTATATAATAATACAAATATATAAGTAACTCGTTCTATAATACAAATAGATAAGTAACTAGTTCTATAATAATGCAAACAGATAAGTATCCATGAAGTAACTAATTATATAATAATACAAATAGATAAGTAACTAGTTCTATAATAATACAAATAGATAAGTATCCATGAAGTAACTAATTATATAATAATACAAATATATAAGTAACTCGTTCTATAATAGGCTAATGCAAACAGATAAGTATCCATGAAGTAACTGGTTATATAATAATACAAAGATGTAAGTATCCATCTAGTAACTAATTATATAATTATCCAAATAGATAAGTAACTAGTTATATAATAATCCAAATAGATAAGTATCCATCCAGAGAAAGCAATCTCGAGGAGCGATGCTCAAATCACAGCAAAATCTAGGAAGTCGTGCTTTGAGGCCTAGACCACGAGGAAGAGGTTTCCAGGCCTTCCTTTCTTCTTCCTGCTTCTACCGGAAGGAAACTCGAGTTCCCTCCCCTTGCTCTTCGCGGACTTTTCTGGCGTCCTTGGCCTATCCTAGAGGAGGAGAGAGGCCTAGTTTTCACAATGAGAATCCTTGCCTTTTGTGAACGAAAGTAACAGTATCAGCTCCAATGGGAAGCAAAGGCTTTGTCTTGGGAAGTCATGCTTCCCATTTGAGGAGAAACTGTTACTTTCCTTCTCGAAAGGCAACAATTTTTGGGTAGAACTTAAAGATTTACAAGGATTTTTTAAAAAATGCACTTTAAAAAATGTTGCAAAAAGATATGTTCCAAGCCTGTCTCCTAAGCAGGCGGCTTTCTGGACGAAAGCCAGGCAACGATTGTCATCTGACCGGCGAGAACAGCTTCCCTGCAAGGTGACCTCTCTCCAAAGAGATTGTGTCCGGATCAGAGCTTGGATACAGCCCAGGGTTGGGGACTACAGCTCCCAGCGTCCCAGACACCATAGCCCAAGCATGGGCAAATTTGAGCCTCCAGGTGTTTCAGACTCCAACTCCCACCATTCCTAAGTTGGGCTCTCCAGGCGTTTCAGACTCCAACTCCCACCATTCCTAAGTTGGGCTCTCCAGGCCTTTCAGACTGCAATTCCCACCATTCCTAAGTTGGGCTCTCCAGGCGTTTCAGACTCCAACTCCCACCATTCCTAAGTTGGGCTCTCCAGGCCTTTCAGACTGCAACTCCCACCATTCCCAAGTTGGGCTCTAGGCGTTTCAGACTCCAACTCCCACCATTCCTAAGTTGGGCTCTCCTGGCGTTTCAGACTGCAACTCCCACCATTCCCAAGTTGGGCTCTCCAGGCATTTCAGACTCCAACTCCCACCATTCCTAAGTTGGGCTCTCCAGGCGTTTCAGACTCCAACTCCCACCATTCCTAAGTTGGGCTCTCCAGGCGTTTCAGACTCCAACTCCCACCATTCCCAAGTTGGGCTCTCCAGGCGTTTCAGACTCCAATTCCCACCATTTCTAAGTTGGGCTCTCCAGGCGTTTCAGACTCCAATTCCCACCATTCCTAAGTTGGGCTCTCCAGGCGTTTCAGACTCCAATTCCCACCATTCCTAAGTTGGGCTCTCCAGGCGTTTCAGACTGCAATTCCCACCATTCCTAAGTTGGGCTCTCCAGGCGTTTCAGACTCCAATTCCCACCATTCCCAAGTTGGGCTCTCCAGGCGTTTCAGACTCCAACTCCCACCATTCCTAAGTTGGGCTCTCCAGGCATTTCAGACTCCAACTCCCACCATTCCCAACTTGGGCCCTCCAGGTGTTTTGGACTCCAGCTTCCACCATTCCTAACTCGGGCCCTCCAGGTGTTTTTGGACTCCAACTTCCACCATTCCTAACTTGGGCCCTCCAGGTGTTTCAGACTCCAATTCCCACCATTCCTAAGTTGGGCTCTCCAGGCGTTTCAGACTCCAACTCCCACCATTCCTAAGTTGGGCGCTCCAGGCGTTTTGGACTCCAGCTTCCACCATTCCTAACTCGGGCCCTCCAGGTGTTTTTGGACTCCAACTCCCACCATTCCTAACTTGGGCCCTCCTGGTGTTTTACTCCAACTCCCACCATTCCTACCTTGGGCCCTCCCAGTGTTTTGAACTCCAACTCCCACCATTTCTAACTAGGGCCCTCCAGGTGTTTTTGGTCTCCAACTCCCACCATTTCTATTTTGGGCCCTCCAGGTGTTTTGGACTCCCAACTCCCACCATTCCTAACAGCCTCAGGCCCCTTCCTTCCACTCGGAGGGCCCAAGTTTGCCCATGCCTGGTATAGCCAATGCTGTAATAGTTCCCAGCGTCTGGTTTGAATCCGGATCAATTGTCTACACTTCCGTCCTTGCCAGACAATGGGTAGGAAGCCATGCGGCCTTCCAGAGCCAGTATTCCTTTCCGTGTAGCGATGCTATTGAAGCTGGCTGGGCCTTGCAGTTCAACAAAGGGCTGCATGATTCCCTGCAATTGAGGCAGCTTGGATTTTGGTCCACTCAAGGCCTTCCTAGAGACACCTAGCAGTGAGAACACTGGGCTAGAAAGCCCATTCAAAGGACCGCTTTTGACCTATAGTATAATGGCTTAATCGAATGGATATATTTTTCTCTGTGAACCTGTCTGAACGAGGCCAAAGGCCTTTTCCTAAAATTCCCCAACTTTGGAACTCCCTCCCAAGAAAGACTGATATTTATGTGCTAATATTCAATTTTGTATTTGTATTGAATTGTCATGGTGAGGTCGTTAGCTGCCTCAAGTCCCAATGAGAGCAATGGGAGCAAGGCCGGATATAAATAAAGTTGGGAATAATAACTTAATTTATAATAGTATATATTTATAATAGTAATAACGTTTACTAATCATCATGGTGAGGTCATTAGCTGCCTCAAGTCCCTATGGGGAGCAAGGCGGGATATCAATAAGGATGGGGAGCAAGGCCAGATATAAATTAAGTTGAGAATAACAGTAACTTCATTTATTATAATATATAAAATAATAATTACTTATTATGATAATAGCAATTAACAATTGTCATGGTGAAGTCGTTAGCTACCTCGATTCCTGATATTGCTCAAGGTTGGATATCAATAAGGAAGTTAGGAATAATAATAACTTCATTTATAATAATAGTAGCATATAAAATAATTATTTATAATAATTATTATTAATACTTGTTATGGTGAGGTCGTTAGCTGCCTCGAATCCCAATGGAGAGCAAGGTGGGATATAAATAAAGTTAGGAATAATAATAACTTCATTTATAATAATAGTAGCATATAAAATAATTAATTATTTATAATAATTATTAATACTTGTCATGGTGAGGTCGTTAGCTGCTTCGAATCCCAATGGAGAGCAAGGTGGGATATAAATAAAGTTAGGAATGATAATAACTTCATTTATAATAATTATAATTAAAATAATAATAAGTAATCATAATTTATTTATTTATTTACTGTATTTGTATACCGCCTTTCTCAGCCTTTTGGCGACTCAAGACGGTTTATAATGACTTATTAATAATGTGAACCGCTATGAGTCTCCTTGTGGAGAGAAAAGCGGGACATAAATAATAATAATAATCATTATTTTCGCTTTTTCTTTCTGCAAGGGGAAACTCAAAAGGGACTCAAATTAGGAATCGTAACAATGGCTTCAGATCCAACCTTGGCCTAGTAACTGGTCAGAGGGATTTGGGGAGTTCCGATCCAAAAAGGCATAGTCCCAAAAACCATGCCAATTTGAGAGCTCTTTCCTGCTGCCGATGACCCTGAAGAGAGAGACTTTGCCCATTCTCTCTTTTCCGGCCCAGCTTGATCCACAAGCCATGGCCTTGCCAAGGGCACGGCTTGGGCCGCCATTCTTCCTTCTTCCCTCCACCAAGGTCATCGGATGCAGAGTCTCCAAAAAAAGGCCCAAACGTGGGATTCTTCTACCTTGCAGGCCTGGGCAAACTCCGGCCCTCCAGGTGTTTTGGACTCCAACTCCCACAATTCCTAACAGCCTGCCGGCTGTTAGGAATTGTGGGAGTTGGAGTGCAAAACACCTGGAGGGCCGGAGTTTGCCCAGGCCTGCTCTGAAGGGACACAGAAGCCAAATAACCCACAAATCCAAGCCGAGGCCCCCAAAACCCAATTTCTTTTGGAGAGGAGGAGAAAGCGTGCTGCCAAGTGGCACCAGGCCCACAACAATGGCAGCAGCCAGGCCTTCTCTTTCCCCCAAACTCCTTTCATCCCAGGCTTGGGTGACAGCCACAAAGTCTGGGGTCCAAAGAGCCACCACTCTTTGGATGGAGAAGCAGAAGGGCGTCGTCTGAGCCAAGCCAAGCATCTCCTTGGGCCTTGCTTGGGCCACGTTGGGGCCTTCCCATCTCCTTGGGGCGACCTTGGGGCGACCTTTAAGCGGGGAAGCCAGGCCTTCGTGGCCCAAAACAAAAGGAGAAGCAAGGGGTGCGCCTTTTACGCGCGGAATGCGCCTTTTACGCACGGGACGCGCCTTTTGCGCCCGGCAAAAAGGGGGAAAACGCCCCAATGGCTGGAGATGGGGATCCTTCTCCCAAGGCTCACCTGGAGCAGGAGCTTGACCCTCTCGATGGGCGCCACGGCCGTCTTGGAGATGGCCGCCGCCACGCCGCCGGCTAAGAAGTCCTTCATGAAGGAGATGGCTTGGTCAGTCATGGTGGAGGTGGATCGGGACGAAGAGGGCGAGGAAAAGAGAGAAAGAAAGACCCCTCGGCGGCAAGGAAGCGTCGGGCAGCGAGGAAGAGGGGAGGACAAGGCTGCCGGCTCACTGAGACCGAGGCGCTGAAATGGCCGGGTTTTATACCGCCCCAGCCTTTGACGCACAGCCCTTCCCTCCGCCCTGATAGGCTCCCCAAGCCAAGGAAGGGAGGAGGGACCCGGGAGAGGACTGCAAAGGAAGCTCAGCATGCAGCATCCCCCCCCCCCCGCCTGCCCACGGGATCCGGGCATCCCAGCAACGCGCAGGAGCCTCTCTCTCTCCCTCCCTGGGAAGGGGGCTGGCCAAGGCAGAGGAAGAGGCCAAGGTAATTTTAAATGGTAGGCGAACATTATTTTGGTGCCCCCAAAACATTATTTTGCCGCCCCCCCATGTAAAACAAATATACAATTATAATATCACAATATATACAATATATTATGCAATAAACAGCCTGGCTATATTCACTAACAAGAATTCAAAAAGGTGCCAAATACAGAATTCATATCATAACTTCATTCATTTTGCATCATAAATTCACATGTTGCATATTACATCATATACAAGAGAGAATACATATCAACACAAGTGTGTCACGGAAAGGTCCTTCCAGTCCTACCAGTTGTAGATCAGGGCTGTCAACTGGCCCCGGGCCGGATCGGCCCCGTAGCCTGTTGGACACGGCCCCACCTATGCCCTCAGCCGCCATTTTTAAATTGAAAAAAAAATCGAATTTTTTTAAAAATGGTGGCCGGGGGGGCGGGGGAGGCGGGGCAGGGAGGAGGCAGAGAGCTAGCTCCTCCTTGTCGGCGCCCCCCTCCCTCCCTAGGGCGGGGAGAGCCGAAAAAGGGCAGAAGGCGGCGCCAACAGCAGCGCGTCACAGGCCTGGCGTGACGCTCTGCTCCCTGGCACCGCCTACTCCTCCTTTTCGGCGCCCTCCCTTCCTAGGGCGGAGGGGGCGCGAAAAGGAGGAGGCGGCGCCAAGAGCAGAGCGTCACGCCAGGCCTGTGACGCTCTGCTCTTGGCGCCGCCTACTCCTCCTTTCGCCCCTCCCTTCCTAGGGGCGGGGGGTGCCGAAAGGAGGTAGGCGGCGCCAAGAGCAGAGCGTCACGCCAGGCCTGTGACGCTCTGCTCTTGGCGCCGCCACTCCCCGGCGCGCCCTCCCTACCTAGGGCGGGAGCCGTCGAAAAAGGGCAGAAGGCGGCGCCAACAGCAGCGTCACAGGCCTGGCGTGACGTGCTGCTCCCTTGGCACCGCCTACTCCTCCTGGCGCCCCCCCCTTCTAGGGGGGCGGGGGCCGAAGGAGGAGGAGCAGGCGGCAGCGCAGAGCGTCACAGGCCTGGCGTGACGCTCTGCTCTTGGCGCCACCTACTCCTCCTTTTGGCGCCCCCCCCGCCCTAGGAAGGGAGGGGGTGCCGAAAAAGGGCAGAAGGCGGCGCCAAGGGGCAGCGCGTCACGCCAGGCCTGTGACGCGCTGCTCTTGGCGCCGCCTTCTGCCCTTTTTCGGCCGTTTTAGGAGGGGGCGGGGCCTGGGGTTGGGGGCGGGGCGGGGCCGAGCGGCCCCCTAGGTCATCAGTGACCGCTTATCCGACCCTGGACCCCGTAGAAGTTGGACAGCACTGTTGTAGATCAATCCATTAGTGACAAATCAATAGTTTGTTGAGTCCACAGCTAGCCCTCCTGGGTGCTGGGATATTTGTAATCCACAGGAAATAAAGGGATGAGTATAAGGATTGTGGTAGATGAAGGGTAATCCAGGGAAGGTGTCCACAGGTTCCGTGAAGTCGGTATGAGGAAAAAAGTTATATTTCCCTCTGTGCTGGTGCCATAAAGTAGAAGACGCCGACGGTAAACCAATGCTTATATCCAATAGGCCATTACAAGGGTCCGTTTCTCCTTAAACAGGCTTTTTCAAGGCGAGGCATTTATGATATTAATAACCAACTTCCTTCTTAGTAGCAACATGAGCTGAATGGTCACCCCGCCGACATGGATAGGGGTTGTGCTCATGTTGCTACTAAGAAGGAAGTTGGTTATTAACACACAATCAAAGAGCATCCTGAACTCTTGCAACAATGGAATTGAAAGGGTATTGGAGTTCCAATTTCCCAAGGCACACCTGATGATCGCTCGTGGCACACTAGTGTGCCACGGCACACTGGTTGGGAAACACTGGCCCACGGGATCCTGGCATCCCAGCAATGTGCAGGAGCCTCTTTCTCTCCCTCCCTGGGAAGGTGGCTGGCCAAGGCAGAGGAAGAGGCCATGGGGCCTTGGGGAAATGGAGATGCCCAACCCCCTTCCAAACAGGAGCATCCCATCCCCATCCCATGGCCACCCGGTTCAAAGCAGGTCTTGTGGGGTTCTCGGCCTTGATATTCTGGGACCCTTCCTTCCACACAGCCCTCTAACCCAGAAGATCAATAATTTATTTATTTATTGTTCACTAGCTTGGGGACCCGGCGGTGCCCGGGTGATTTGAGAAGTGCACCAGGATGTAGAGTGGGTCATGGGGGCTCTGTGTGCCAAGTTTGGTCTTGATCCATCATTATTGGGAGTTGCAGTGGTATCATGAAATGACTGAAGGTAGTGCAAGTCCTATCATCTGTGGTCCACCCTCCCCCAAAGTGTAGTAGGATGTAGATTGGGTCATGGGGGCTCTGCGTGCAAAGTTTGGTCTGTATTGGTGAATGGATGAGGGTTGCATTGGTGTTAGGAAGTGAGTGAAGGTACTTCAAGTCCCATAATCCGTGGTCTGTCTCACACAAAACTGCACTAGGATGTATAGTGGGTCATGAGGGCTCTGTGTGCCAGGTTTGGTGTTGATCAGTCATTGGGTTAGGTTTGTAGCAGTCTTGGAAAGTGAGGGAAGGTACTGCAAGTCCCATCATCCATGTTCTGGCCCCCCTCCAAACTTCAGTAGGATGTAGAGTGGGTCACTGGGGCTCAGTGTGCCAAGTGTGGTCTTTATCGGTGTTTGTTGTGGGCCGCAGTGGTCTGTGGGAACAGAGGGGTGTGAAAGTACTACAAATTCCATCATCCATTGTCAGTCCTCGCCCGAACCTCACCAGGACATGAAGGCAGTCATGGGGGCTATGTGTGCCAAGTTTGGTCTCGATCAGTAATTGGATGAGGGTCGCAGCGGACTTGGGAAGTGAGTAGAGATACTTCAAGTCCCATTATCCATGGTCCACCCTCCTTCGATCTGCAGCAGGATGTAGAGTGGGTCATGAGGGCTCTGTGTGCCAGGTTTGGTGTTGATCAGTCATTGGGTTAGGTTTGTGGCAGTCTTGGAAAGTGAGGGAAGGTACTGCAAGTCCCATCATCCATGTTCTGCCCCCCTCCAAACCTCAGTAGGATGTAGAGTGGGTCACTGGGGCTCTGTGTGCCTCACCAGGATGTGAAGGCAGTCATGGGGGTTATGTATGCCAAGTTTTGTCTCGATCAGTAATTGGATGAGGGTTGCAGCGGACTTGGGAAGTGAGTAGAGGTACTGCAAGTCCCATCATCCATGGTCCACCCTTCTCCGAACGGCACCAGGACGTAGAGTGGGTAGTGGGAGCTGTGTGTGCCAAGTGTGGTCTGTATTGGTCCTTTTTGTTGGGCTCAGTGGTCTGTGGGAACTAAAGTGTTTGAAAGTACTACAAATTCCACAATCTGTGGGTCATGTCCCCCGAACCCCACCAGGACGTAAAGAGGGTTAGGGTGGTTATGTGTACCAAGGTTGGTGCAGGTCCATCACCCGCGCTGGCCTATGTGGCCTGTGAAAGTGGCTGCCAATCAGAACACTGCCACATATCCGTCCTTCCGCCCTTCCGCCCTCCGCACACATATAAACATTCCGCTTTATTAAGGTATACAGATACAGATTTTTATATACTGCTCCTCCCTGCAGGCTTCGGGGCGGTTTACATAAAACAACAGATTAAAATGCAGATAAAACACTTTGTTATATAAAACACAAGGACATGGTCAGAGTTGTCAGGGGGAACTTAGATTGAAGGCCTGCTTGCAGGCCCTCCGGTAGGGGGCTAACTCCGTGATAGCCCGATCGTCGTCTGGTAACACGTTCCATAGCATCGGTGCCACCACGGAGAAGGCTCGTCTTGTCACTGAGAGGCGACAGGAATGAACTGATGGAATCATCAGAAGGTTTTGTTCTTTTGAGCGCAGAATATTATTATTATTTAATTTTTTATTATTATACCCTGCCACCATCTCCCCAATGGGGACTCGGGGCAGCTACACAAACAAAGAGTCAATTTCATATATCAACTATATAATATTATGTGCGAATATAAACATCACAATACATCAACAACAGTTACAAAAGCAGGTATCATTCACGCCCATGGTGGACTCCTACCCTTCTCGCGGGAAAAACATCGACAATAGTCCAGATAAGTCCATGTCAATCCACAAGGTTTTATAGAGTTCCCAATAATAGTCCGGGTTGGATGGGCTCCCAATAATTAAGGTTGTAATAGTCCATACAATGTCGACGTCCAATCTCTGTTAGATTAAGGCAGGCGTGAGTGTACCGCCAACCAGCGCCTGTATACAAATCCGACGATGTAAATATCTTCCAGAGTTGTATGTGTGTTGGATCCCAGAATTCTCGTGTACATCAAATATATTTATAGGCCGACGAGGAGGGAGCCAGGCTGCGCCATGCCCCGCCCCTGGCTTCAGCTTTCCCAGCATCTGCTCCAGCCTTGAGGGGCAGTGCCAAGGCAGCAGGGGCAGAGCCAGCACAATGCTGGCTTGGCACTGCCCCCTCAAGGCTGGAGCAGATGCTGGGAAAGCTGAAGCCAGGGGCGGGGCATGGCGCAGCCTGGCTCCGCCCCCTCCCCCAGCTTGGCAAACAAATGATGGGATTTGCAGTACCTTCACCCAATTCATTCTCCACAGAACATTGCAGCCCCTACAAATCAAAGACCAGGCCCAAACTTGGCACACATCCTGGAGCAGTTTTGAGTGGGATGGATCACGGATGATGGGAGTTGAAGTAGTTTCACTCACTTTCTGAGACCGCTGCAACCTCATCCAATGACTGATCAATATCACACTTGGCACTCAGAGCCCCCATGAACCACTTTACTTCCTGGTGCAGTTTGGAGAACAGGGGACCATGGATGATGGGACTTCCACTTCCTTCCCTCACTTCCAGAGACCGCTGCAACCCTCATCCAGCGAATAATCAAGACCAAATGTGACACACACAGCCCCCATGACCCACTCTACATCCTGGTGCTGTTTGGAGGGGGATGGACCATGGCCAATGGGACTCGCAGTACCTTCACTAAGTTCTTGAGAGCACTGCAGGCCACATAAACATCTAATAGGAACCACCCTTGGCACACAATGCCTTCCTCAAATAACCCGGGCACCGCCGGGTCCTCAGCTAGTATATACATATACGCAGGGGCAGTCCTACAAGATAGGCCAAGTAGGCGGCCGCCTAGGGCGCCATCTGGGAAGGGGGCACCATCCTGGCCGCATGGGGCGCCATCCTGGCCCTGCCGATGTTCCTCAGACAGTGCTGCAGCTGCCTGCTTTTTGACCCCGGCCTTGTGCGCTCCGATGCCGCTTCTGGGCACGCGCGGAGGTTTTCACGCAGGCGCGGTTGCTCTGGAGCTGAAGTTGAGCGCAGAAACAACTGCACATGCGCGAAAACCTCCGCGCATGCCCAGTAGCTCCCTTGCGTAGAAGCCTGTAAGCAAAGCACTCCCTATCAGGCAGGCAGGGAGTACTTCCGCTCTCCCTTTGTCTCCGCCGCATGCGCGCGTTTGCAGGAAAGGAGAAAAGAATCAGTGAAGGAAGTGTAAGTGAAGGAATGAATGAAGGGCTTTCCTCCTCCTCCTCTGTGACCCTCTTCTCCCTCCTTCCTTTCTTCGGCTCTATTTCTGTCTAGACCTGAGGGGCCTGAGGCTATGAGGAGTTGTGGGAGTTGGAGGCCAAAACACTTAGAAGGAGGGAGGGGCGGGCCCAAGTTTGCCCAGGCCGTGCTGCCTGTATTCAACCTCATTTGAACATTTTGGCTGTTTTTCTATTTACATTTACATTGGGATCCTAATTTTGGACTTATGGGAGACTCCTATGAATTATGAGACGGGTAGGTAATATATTCTGATTTTGATGCATCTACATTGCATTTCTTGTTGATTATTATACAGTTCTGCTTAATATTGTCATACAATATAATACAAATACAATATAACAATAGAATGATGATATATTTTATATTACATGTAATATTACAAACAATATTGCAGTATAGTGGTATTGTACAAAATAGTAATATATAATATTTTATTTTACTTATTTTGGGTTATTTGAGTTTTATAGGAGTAATGAAAATATTTAGTAGAGGATAATTTTATTTAAATAAATAATTTTATTATTTCATAATAATAATATAATAGAATGTTACATTATATTATAATGTCAATATATTATAATATAATTATATTGTAATGTAGTATAATATAATTATGATATAATATAGTATGAGTATGGTATAATATATTGTATATACATTGATACAATATAATACTACTAATGGTATTGTGATATTATAATTGTATATTTGTTTTACATGGGGGGCGGCAAAATAATGTTTTTTTTGGGGGGGCACCAAAATAATGTTCGCCTACCATTTAAAATTACCTTAGACCGCCCCTGCATATACGTGTGTGTCAGGCATGTAGCCGGGGGGGGGGGGCTAAGGGGGCTTCAGCCCCCCCAAAATTCTCAGGGTGGTCCGCGAAAAGGCCTTACTGGTACATTATTTAAACTGTTATGTTTATTCATATCATGATCTGATCACCATGCTCATTATATCCCACATTAATGGGGTTATTGGGATAACAATACAAAAGATTTGCTAGGGTAGACTCTCTTCCACCCAGTCTCAGCCCCCCCCCCCCGACCCCAACTCAGCCCCCTCCGAAACAAAATCCTGGCTACGGCCCTGGTGTGTGTGTGTGTATGGGAAGGCTGCACCTGGATGAGGCCCTGTGATGCACAGGAAGGCCCCCTCTCCTCCAAGGCACACATTGTCCTTAAATGTCCCTCTCCAATAAGGACCGCCCAGCCTCTCCATTGGTCCTTTTTGGTAGGAAAGGGACTCCCCTGAATTGGCTCCATCTCCTGCCACACTTTGGGGACATTCCTCTTTAGTCCCCCCCCACACCCAAGTTTGGGAAACTTCATTCATTGGGCTGCAGCTGTCTGTGGTTATCTATCTTCACCAAAATCTCTTTCATTTCCTGCTAATGTACATGTGGCAATCCTTCCCCCGGAAGTTGGATGAAGGAAGGGTGGGGTAATTCTGCGACAGGCACACATGCGCTGCTTGCCTTTGCTCACAAAGATCCAAGCACCAGATGCAGCCTGTTTGCACACCAAGCAGCGTCAGCCTTCCTTAGTTCTTGGATAGGAGACCACCAATCCATACCAGGTGCCGAGGGCTCTTTATTTTGGAGGAAGGAACTGATGGCTAAGAAAGTCCTGTGGAATTTATGGAATGGCCATAGGTTCAAAGGGAACGCAAAAGCACATCAAACACATCCAGCATCAAGGAATGGGAAAAGCTACTCCTCTCTCAGATCTTATAGAGTGAGAATAAGTAATACCAATGTGGCACTATTTGTGACACGCTTTGAGATTTTAAGAACTGTGGAACAAGAGAGAAACCTTTCCAAACTCTCAATCTGGTATCGAGCTGCTTATTAGTATGAAAGTCATGAAAATCACTGCTTATTATTATTGAACATAATAATATAATAATAAACTTTGTTTATACCCCGCCACTATCTCCCCAAGGGGACTTGGGGCAGCGTACATGAGACCACAACCTTCAGTACAGTAACAAAATATATATAACTAGCTGTACCCGGCACGCGTTGCTGTGCCCTATTTAGGAGATGCGAGATAGTCTTGAGTATGTAAGGGTTGGAAATGATGTTAGTTATGGTCTTGGTGGGGTCATGGCTGTGTCGTTGTGGGTTGTTCTGGTGGGTGGGATGTTGAAGTCCTGGGGAGTTATCGGTGTGTGGTGTTGCTGTCAGGTATTTGTGGGGTGTATTTTGTGTGTGTTGTGGTGACATAGTTGTCTCAGTCTGGCTGTGTGCTGGTTGTGATGTGGAGGGGGTGTGGCTTTTGCCAGTGGTGTTTGTTGTGAATTTTGGTTGGGTTTTTGTGTTGCAGGATTGTTAGTTTGTTTTTGTGGGTTTTGGAAGTTTGTGTTATTCTGGTGGTATGTGTTGGTCAGTGGTGCCTGTGTCCCTGGTGCCCTATTTGTGTTAGTGTTATGTCCTCCTGGTAGTTGTTATGTCCTCCTGTGTTAGCTGGTTGTACTGTGGAGGTTTCTGTTTAGCAGTGGTATGTATGCGTTGTGTGTGCTGTGTGTGAGTTGTGTTGTGGGTCTGTAGAGGTAGGCATTGCGAGTTGTGGGGCTGTCATGTTGTGGGGGTGTGGTGTTTGTAAAGTGGAGGATTGGTGGTGTGTTTGGGATGGTGCTTGGAGAAGAGTGTGTGGTGTTGAGTGTGTAGTTTGTTGTTGTGAGTGTGCAGTGGTAGTGTGTTGTGGATATACGGTGTGTATGTGGGGTGTGTTAGCTGGTTGTACTGTGCTGGTTTGTTTTTCGAGTGGTATGTATGCGTTGTGTGTGTTGTGTGAGTTGTGTAGTGGGTCTGTAGAGG
>JARBWK010000016.1:19486904-19724590 GCA_030556195.1 Anolis apletophallus | reverse complement strand
AAAAGGGCCCGGGTTTATACCGCCCCAGCCTTTGACGCACAGCCTTCCTCCGCCCTGATAGGCTCCCCAAGCCAAGGAAGGGAGGAGGGACCCGAGAGGACTGCAAAGGAAGCTCAGCATGCAGCATCCCCCGCCTGCCCACGGGATCCGGGCATCCCAGCAACGCGCAGGAGCCTCCCTCCCTCCCTCCCTCCCCTGGGAAGGTGGCTGGTCAAGGCAAAGGAAGAGGCCATGGGGCCTTGGGGAAATGGAGATGCCCAGCCCCTTCCACACAGGAGCATCCCATCCCCATTCCATGGCCACCCGGTTCAAAGCAGGTCTTGTGGGGTTCTCTGCCTTGATATTCGGGGGGGGGGCTTCCTTCCACACAGCCCTCTATCCCAAAAGATCAATGTTAATACCATCAACAATCTTGCCGGATCTTGTTGATGGTATTAACCGAGAGAATTATTGATTATATACGTGACATTTTAACCTACAAACCTACATTTATTTCTTGGAGCATTGGTCTGAAGGTCCTGAACCTACATTTAGCCAAGATGGCGATGGAAACGGCTAGACCGTCGACCAATCTGGGTTGACCACCTGATGAACTATATGCCATTAATATAGTATTGAAAATATTGATTATTTGGACAACCCAGAGACCTTGACTCCTTGGGAGGATTATAATTTTGAGACTTGTGAATGCAATCTTCATGATTTGGTTTCCACTGCAACCGTACTTTGTATGATGATTGAAAGAAAATATATCAAGAAATAGAATTATTTGATTTTGAAAAGTGACTGCTGTGTTGGCGTTCTTTTGCTTGTTCTTTTTGTATGTATGTATGTGGCAGCGTTCTGATTGGCTCCCAGCCTCTATATTCTGACAACATGATTGGTTGCCAGTGAGGGAGTATTTGCATAACGCCTCTAATTGACCAGCCAACACGAACATTCCGACACTCTAAACTGCCAGAGGGGGATAAGGCTAAGGCCTGAGGCAGTGAGCCATGGTGTGAGTTTCAGACCAAAACACTTTGCGGCTCCCAACGATGACAGAACAAGACCAAACTTGGCAAACAAAACCACCAAGACCCACTCTACATCCTGGCGCAGTTTGAAGGAGGGCAGACCATGGATGATGGCACTTGAAGTACCTCCAATCACTTCCCCAGACTGCTGCTACCCTCATCCACTGACTGATCAAGACCAAACTTGGCACACAGAGCCCCCATGGCCCACTTTACATCCTGGTGCAGTTTGGAGGAGGGCAGATCATGCATGATGGGACTTGAAGTACCTTCACTCACTTTCCAAGACTGCTGCAAACCTAATCCAATGACCAATACAGATCAAACTTGCCACGCAGAGCCCTCATGACCCACTCTACATCCTGGTGCTGTTGGGAGGGGGATGGACCATGGCCGATGAGACTTGCAGTACCTTCACTAACTTCCTGAGACCACTGCAAGCCACATAAACATCTGATAAGGACCAACCTTGGCACACAATGCCTTTCTCAAATAACCCGGGCACCGCCGGTCCCCAAGCTAGTTGTTATATAAAACACAAGGACATGGTCAGAGTTATCCAGGGGGACGGGACTTAGATTGAAGGCCTGTTTAAAAAGGGGCATCTTGCAGGCCCTCCAGAAGGGGGCTAACTCCGTGATAACCCGAATATCGTCTGGTAACACGTTCCATAGCGTTGGTGCCACCACGGAGAAGGCTCATCTTGTCACTGAGAGGCGACAGGAACGAACTGATGGAATCATCAGAAGGTTTTGTTCTGAGCGCAGAATATTATTATTTATTAATAATAATTTATTATTATTAATAATATTTTTATTATTATACCCCACCACCATCTCCCCAATGGGGACTCGGGGCAGCTAACATTTATTTATTTATTTATTTATTTATTTATTTATTTAAAACATTGATACCCCGATCTTCTCACCTCACAGAGGGACTCAGGCTGGCAAACAGCAAGGATTCAATGCTAACATTTAAAATCTAAAAACATCATACATTCACAATAAGTACAAATACAATAAAAAGCCATTTGCCAGATAAAATCCAAGTCCAGCTCAGTCTGTGTATTCAGTCCATATCTAGTGGTCAGCAGCTTTAGTCAATTAGCGATCTCCACCCTCATTCCGCAAAGGCCTCATTCCACAGCCACGTTTTCACCAGCTTCGTAAAGGTTAGGAGGGAGGGGGCAGATCTAATTTCATTTGAGAGGGAATTCCACAGCCGGGGGGCCACCACAGAAAAGGGCCTGTCTCTCGTCCCCACCAGATGCGCCTGCAAGAGCAGGGCCTCTCCTGATGATCTTAATACTCTTGGTGGTTCATAGGGGAGAATACGTTCGGACAGGTAAACTAGGCCGGAACCATATAGGGTTTTGTAGGTTAAAACAGTGTTTCCCAACCAGTGTGCCGGGGCACACTAGTGTGCCGTGAGCGATCATCAGGTGTGCCGTGGGAAATTGGAACCTCCAGGAAAGGGGGGGGGGGGAGAGTCTAGTCTGTTGAAGTATAAAAACCCTAAGAAACCTACCTCAATAAAGGCACAAAATTACAAAAAAAAACCCTCCTCCCCACCTGTTGCCTACTTGGTCTCTCCCTCTCCATGCATTGGGAAGGCTCGCCTCACTTTCCCCCAAGTAGAGACCTCCTCTTCCCTCCTGGGGCTTTTGTGTGAGAAGTTTGGCCCAGTTCTATCATTGATGGGGTTCAGAGTGCCCTTTGATTGTAGGGGAACTATAAATCCCAGCAACTACAACTCCCAAACGTCTAGGTCTATTTCCCCTGAACTCCATCTGCGCTCATATTTGGGCATATTGAGTATTCATGCCAAGTTGGGTCCTGATCCAACATTGTTTGAGTCCACAGTGCTCTCTGGATATAGGTGAACTACAACTCCAAAACTCAAGGTCAATGCCCACCAAACTCTTATAGCATTTTCTCTTGGTTATGGGAGTTCTGTGTGGGAAGTTTGTGTCTTTCTGCCATTCCTGCCAGGATATCTATGTTGTATTCATCGAAACAGGCCCAGGTTTCACACTGAGTGTATAAATACATTTTAAAACATATTAACTATATGTATTACTGTGTTAGAGTGTCATTTTGTGTCATTTTGGTTGGTGGAGTGCCCCAGGATTTTGCAAATGTAAAAAATGTGCCGCGCCTCAAAAAAGGTTGGGAAACACTGAGTTAAAACATGAGGCCAAGCCCTTCTAAAATAAATACAAAACAAAATACATCAGAAATAATAATAATAATTTAAAAATATACAATTACAATAACAAATGGAATGATACAGGAAATTCACACAATAAAAACCGACTAGGATGGGCAGGCCAACTGGACAAGGTAAAATGAGATAGGAGTAGGAGACAGCAAATGAGGGGGGCTCAAGAAAATGAAATAGTGGGGCAGGCTTTCAGTTTAGAATGGGGGGAAAGTGCAACATAGGGGAACACTATAGATGGAGCCACACAACTGGAGGGGATGGTCACTCTTTAAAGGCATGAAACGAAAAAGCCAAGTCTTAAAGTCTGCTTTGAACTGGGTTATCTCAATCCACACTCAGATAACGTGGGATTTCCCGCCTTGATATTCTGGGATACAGGGCTGTGTGGAAGGGCCCTGAGTCCCAGGCGGAAGGAGGAACCTGGGGGAGAACTGCCAAGGAAGCTTGGGGGATCCCTGGGGGAAATTGAGGTGTTCAGCCCCTTCCACACAGATGTTTACAATCCACACGGAACTGGGTTCTATGGCAGTGTGGAGGACTCAGGTGACCCAGTTCCAAGCAGATATTGTGGGATTTTCTGCCTCAATATTCTGGGATCTATAGCTGTGTGGAAGGGCCCTGAGTCTGGACTGCCATATCACCCACTTCAAAGCACATATTGTGGGTCAGGGCTGTCCAACTGCCGGCCCGCGGGCCGGATCCGGCCCCCCAGTACCTTCCCTACGCCCCCCTACCCTTTAAAAAAGAAATCGGCTGTTTATTTTTTTAATTTTTTTTTATTTTCGCAGAGGGGCGGGTCTGGGAGGAGGAGCAGGCTCCCTCTTACTCTCTCCCTCCCCCTGCGAATCGGCGCTCGTGCCAGCGCAGTCACACTCGCGCTGGCGCAGGCGCAGGCGCAGTCACACTCGCGCCGGCGCAGTCGTACTCGCGCCGGCGCAGGCACACTCGCGCCGGCGCAGGCACACTCGCGCAGGCGCAGTTGCAGCGGAGGCCTGGCGGCGGAGGCCTGGCCGTGGCCGCAAAGGTCTGGCCGCCGCGAAGGCCTAACCGCAGCGGCCTGGCCCAGTTCGCGGAGGGCTGGCGCGGCCGCGGAGGCCTGGCCCAGTTCGCGCGGCGCTCCCCTCCTCCGCCGCCGCCTCAGGAGCCCCAACTGCCGCCCGGCCTTCTTTCCTCCCCCTTCCCTCTCTTTCTCCTTCCTCCCTTCCTTTCCTTCCACTCTTTCCTCTTTTCTTCCTTCCTTCTTTCCTCCCTCCCTCTCTTTCACCTTCTTTCCTTCCATCCATCCATCCACCCTTTCCTCCTACCTCCCTCCCTTCTTCCTCCTCTCTTTCTCCTTCCTTCCTTCCACCCATCTATCCACCCTTTCGTCCTTCCTTTCAACTGTTCTCCCTCCCTCCTTGCCCCTCTTTCACCGTTTCTTTCTTTCCTGCCTGCCTTTTATCTTTTCTTCCTTCTCACTTTCCCTCCTCCCTTTCCTCCCTCCATCCTTCTCTCTTCCCCCCCTTCCTTCCTTCTCCTGTTCATATTTGGGCATATTGAGTATTCATGCCAAGTTTGGTCCTGATCCAACATTGTGCTCCCTGGATGTAGGTGAACTACAACTCCAAAATTCAAGGTCAGTTCCCAAGCAAATCCTTTCAGTACTTTCTGTTGGTAATGAGAGTTCAATATGCCAAGTTTGGTTCAATTCCATTGTTGCAAGAGTTCAGGATGCTCTTTGATTGTGTGTTAACTATAAATCCCAGAAACTGTAACTCTCAAATGTCAAGGTCTATTTTCCCACAACTCCATCTGTGTTCACATTTGGGCATATTGAGTATTCATGCCAAGTTTGGTCCAGATCCATCATTATTTGAGTCCACAGTGCTCTCTGGATGGAGGTGAACTACAACTCCACAACTCAAGGTCAATGCCCACCAAAGCCTTCCAGTATTTCCTGTTGGTCATGGGAGTTCTGTGTGCCAAGATTGGTTAATTCCATCATTGATGGGGTTAAGAATGCTCTTTGATTGTAGGCGAACTACTAATCCCAGCAACTACAACTCCCAAATGTCAAGGTCTATTTTCCCCCAAATCCACCAGTGTTCACATTTGGGCATATTGAGTATGGGGGGGCGGAGCCGGGGAGGGGGCGGAGCCAGGGGGCGGGGCCAGACCCTTCGGCCCCCCAAGTCATCAGTGACCGGCAATCAGGCCCCTGGTCCGGTAGATGTTGGACAGCACTGTTGTGGATGATCTGCCTTGTTATTCTGGGTTACATGGCCGTGTGGATAGTGCCCTTAAGAGTGGTAGAATCCTAGAGTTGGAAGAGACATGGTGGGCCTTCATCCAGTCCAACCCCATTCTGCCAAAAAGCTGGAAAATTGCATTCAAAGCACTCCCGACAGATGGCCATCCAGCCTCTGTTTCAAAGCCTCCAAAGAAGGAGCCTCCACCACATTCCAGGGCAGAGAGTTACACTGATGAACAGCTCTCTCTCTCACACACACCCAGTCTGGAAGTTCTTCCTCATGTTCAAGTGGAATCTCCTTTCTTTCTTGTAGTTTGAAGTCATTGGGTTGCTGTAGGTTTTTTGTGCTGTATGGCCATGTTCTGGAAGCATTCTCTCCTGATGTTTCACCTACATCTGTGGCAGGCATCCGGCTAACACCCCGCAGCAATTCAATGCTATAGAAATCAAGAAAATACATATTTCTCTCTCTACATACATATACGTGTGTGTGTGTATGGGAAGGCTGCACCTGGATGAGGCCCTGTGATGCACAGGAAGGCCCCCTCTCCTCCAAGGCACACATTGTCCTTAAATGTCCCTCTCCAATAAGGACCGCCCAGCCTCTCCATTGGTCCCTTTTGGTACGAAAGGTACTCCCCTGAATTGGCTCCATCTCCTGCCACACTTTGGGGACATTACACATTTAGTCCCCCCCCCCCCCCCAAGTTTGGGAAACTTCATTCATTGGGCTGCAGCTGCCTGTGGTTATCTATCTTCACCCAAATCTCTTTCATTTCCTGCTAATGTACATGTGGCAATCCTTCCCCCGGAAGTTGGATGAAGGAAGGGTGGGGTAATTCTGCGACAGGCACAACACATGCAGTGCTTGCCTTTGCTCACAAAGATCCAAGCACCAGATGCAGCCTGTTTGCACACCAAGCAGCGTCAGCCTTCCTTAGTTCTTGGATAGGAGACCACCAATCCATGTCAGGTGCCGAGGGCTCTTTATTTTGAAGGAAGGAACTGATGGCTAAGAAAGTCCTGTGGAATTTATGGGATGGCCATAGGTTCAAAGGGAACGCAAAAGCACATCAAACACATCCAGCATCAAGGAATGGGAAAAGCTATTCCTCTCTCAGATCTTATAGAGCGAGAATAAGTAATACCAATGTGGCACTATTTGTGGCACGCTTTGAGATTTTAGGAACTGTGGAACAAGAGAGAAACCTTTCCAAACTCTCAATCTGGTATCGAGCTGCTTATTAGTATGAAAGTCATGAAAATCACTGCTTAATATTATTGAACATCTGTATACCTTTATAAAACGGAATGTTTGTATGTGTGTATGCGGAGGGCGGTAGGGCAGAAGGGCGGAAGCAGCCACTTTCACAGGCCAGGGCGGATATGTGGCAGCCACTTTCACAGGCCAGGGCGGATATGTGGCAGCCACTTTCTGAGCCACAGCGACCAGCGCGGGTGATGGACCTGCACCAAACTTAGTACACATAACCCCCTAACCCCTTTACGTCCTGGCGGTCGGGGACATGACCCACGGATTATGGGATTTGTAGTACTTTCCAACACTTTGGTTCCCATAGACCACTGAGGCCAACAAAAGGACCAATACAGACCACACTCAGCACACAGGCCCCATGATCCACTCTACGTCCTGGTGCAGTTTGGAGGAGGGTGGACCATGGATGATGGGACTTGAAGTGCCTCTACTCACTTCCCAAGTCCGCTGCAACCTCATCCAATCACTGATCGAGACCAAACTTGGCATACATAACCCCAATGACTGCCTTCACATCCTGGTGAGGTTTGGGGAGGACTGACAATGGATGATGGGATTTGTAGTACTTTTACACCCCTCTGTTCCCACAGACCACTGTGGCCCCAACAAACACTGATAAAGACCACACTTGGCACACAGAGCCCCAGTGACCCAGTCCACATCCTACTGAAGTTTGGAGGGGGACAGAACATGGATGATGGGTCTTGCAGTACCTTCCCTCACTTTCCAAGACTGCTACAAACCTAATCCTATGATTGATCAACACCAAACTTGCCACACAGAGCCCTCATGACCCACTCTACATTCTGGTGCAGTTTGGAGGAGGGTGGACCATGGATGATGGGACTTGAAGTACCTCTACTCACTTCCCAAGTCTGCTGCGACCCTCATCCAATTACCGATTGAGACCAAACTTGGCACACATAACCCCCATGACTGCCTTCACGTCCTGGTGAGGTTCGGGGGAGGACTGACAATGGATGATGGAATTTGTAGTATTTTCACACCCCTCTGTTCCCACAGACCACTGTGGCCCCAAAAACACAGAGAAAGTCCACACTTGGCACACAGAGCCCCAGTGACCCACTCTACATCCTACTGAAGTTTGGAGGGGAGAGAACATGGATGATGGGACTTGCAGTACCTTCCCTCACTTCCCAATCCTGCTACAAACCTAATCCAATGACTGATCAACACCAAATCTGGCACACAGAGCCCTCATGACCCACTCTACAGCCTGGTGCAGTTTACTGTGAGACGGACCACGGATGATGGGACTTGAAGTACCTTCACTCACTTCCGAAAAAGAATGCATCCCTCATCCATTCACCAATACAGACCAAACTTAGCACACAGAGCCCCCATGACCCAATCTACATCGTACTACACTTTGGGGGGGGGCAGAGATGATGGGACTTGCACTACCTTCAGTAATTTCATGATACCACTGCAACTCCCAATAATGATGGATCAAGACCAAACTTGGCACACAGAGCCCCCATGACCCACTCTACATCCTGCTGCGCTCACAAATAACCGGGCAGGGCCGGGTCCCCAAGCTAGTAATAATATAATAATAAACTTTGTTTATACCCCGCCACCATCTCCCCAAGGGGACTTGGGGCAGCGTACATGAGACACCAGATATGGCAATATCAAAAGCTCATATAATATGAAATATATGCATACATATTTCAGCAATTCATAATGACAACAATATACAATGAATTTTTAGCCCGGGTGGGGGCTCCTACCCTCAAGACAGGTTATCCCTTTCAGGTCAGTTCAAAACCAAGACAGTAAGTTCATAAGACATTATAGAGACATTGGAGTAAGGGTGGAGGTCCTGGGAATGAAGTCCAAACGCCCATAGGTATTGGTAGATCGAATTCTCTCCCATTGAGACCATACCTTGCTTCGGCCACTGGTCTAGCCATGGAAGTATGACCCTACCTCTATGGCCCTGGTATGTATATTGTTTGCATGATATATGTATGCTATTATGCTGTCTAAACATTATTACTATGTTACTCTGTTAGTATACCATGCTGTTAGATTGTAACTACAGTTTGTAATTTGTTATTGTTTATTTACATCATTATGATAGGGTTGCTTTAGAGTCAGATACTACCTCATATCACCATCCCTTCCTACAGAAAAAAAACGCACCTTTCCCACTTATGAACCAGGAGTTAACCATTTACATCCGGCCTTGATAAAGACCCTTTTGGATATGGGTCGAAACGAGAGTTGGTGCCATTATAGATTACCTCGTCGGCCTCTCAATTCTGATCGGTTTTCAGTCAACTCGGATCTCCCCTCTTCTCCGCTACCGCTTGTTACTGAACCGCAGCAGCACCTTAACTCCGCACTCAATTCGATCTACCAATACCTATGGGCGTTTGGACTTCATTCCCGGGACCTCCACCCAGGGGTGGTCTAAGGTAATTTTAAATGGTAGGCGAATATTATTTTGGCGCCCCAAAAACCATTATTTTGCCGCCCCCATGTAAAACAAATATACAATTATAATATCACAATACCATTAGTAGTATTATATTGTATCAATGTATATACAATATATTATACCATACTCATACTATATTATATCATAATTATATTATACTACATTACAATATAATTATATTATAATATATTGACATTATAATATAATGTAACATTCTATTATATTATTATTATAAAATAATAAAATTATTTATTTAAATAAAATTATCCTCTACTAAATATTTTCATTACTCTATAAAACTCAAATAACCCAAACTAAAGTAAAATAAAATATTATATATTACTATTTTGTACAATATCACTATACTGCAATATTGTTTGTAATATTACATGTAATATAAAATATATCATTATTCTATTGTTATATTGTATTTGTATTATATTGTATGACAATATTAAGCAGAACTGTATAATAATCAACAAGAAATGCAATGTAAATGCATCAAAATCAGAATATATTACCTATCACCCGACTCATAATTCATAGGAGTCTCCCATAAGTCCAAAATTGGGATCCCAATGTAAATGGAAATGGAAAAACAGCCAAAATGTTCAAATGAGGTCGAATACTGGCAGCGCGGTCTGGGCAAACTTGGGCCCGCCCTCCCTCCTTCTAAGTGTTTTGGCCTCCAACTCCCACAACTCCTCATAGCCTCAGGCCCCTCAGGTCTAGACATAAATAGTGCCGAAGACAGGAAGGAGGGAGAGAAGAGGTCACAGAGGAGGAGGAGGAAAGCCCTTCATTCATTCCTTCACTTACACTTTCTTCACTGATTCTTTTCTCCTTCCCGCAAAAGGCGCGAGAGACAGAGGGAGAGGGGAAGCACTCCTGCCTGCCCGATAGGGAGTGCTTTGCTTACAGGCTTCTGTGCAAGGGAGCTACTGGGCATGCGCGGAGGTTTTTCATGTGCAGTTGCTCCTGCGCTCAACTTCAGCTCCGGAGCAACTGCGCCTGCGTGAAAACCTCGCGTGCCCAGAAGCGGCGTCGGAGTGCACAAGGCCGGGGGTCAAAAAGCAGGCAGCTGCGGCGCGCTGCCTGAGGAACATCGGCAGGGCCAGGATGGCGCCCCCTGCGGCCAGGATGGCGCCCCCTTCCCAGATGGCGCCCTAGGCGGCCGCCTACTTGGCCTATCTTGTAGGACCGCCCCTGCCTCCACCCTTACTCCAATGTGTCTATAATGTCTTATGAACTTACTGTCTTGGTTTTGAACTGACCTGAAAGGGATAACCCGTCTTGAGGGTAGGAGCCCTCACCCGGGCTAAAAATTCATTGTATATTGTTGTCATTATGAATTGCTGAAATATGTATGCATATATTTCATATTATATGAGCTTTTGATATTGCCATATCTGTTGTCTCCCTGTGTGTGTTGCATTGCGCAAGCCCTCCCGTTTTGTTTACTTGCAGCGTACATGAGACCACAACCTTCAGTACAGTAACAAAATATATATAATGTAATAATAATAAACCAGTGGGTCCCAGTGGTGATCGGCACACTGGGTTCAGTGCTAAAGACCTTGGCCTGCACTTAAAAACAATTGGCGCTGGCAAAATTACCTGTCAGCTGCAAAAGGCTACCCTTGCTTGGGTTTGCACGCATTATTCGCCAATACAGCACACAGTCCTAGACACTTGGGATATATCCGACATGTGATCCAATACAACAGCCAGCATGGTGATCTTGTTTGCAGTGGACACATCTTGTTGTGTTTCAAATAATAATAATTGTAAGCTGACAAAAGAATTTAAAGATCGAACTGCGCCCGTACCTTGGGAAGTCTGATCTGGCTACGGTCGTCCACGCTCTGGTCACATCCCGAATAGATTACTGCAACGCACTCTACGTGGGGCTGCCTTTGAAGACAGTTCGGAAGCTGCAAATAGTCCAGCGGGCGGCAGCCAGACTACTAACTGGAGCTACATACAGGGAGCATACCCCCCCCCTGTTGTGTCAGCTCCACTGGCTGCCTGCCCAATTCCGAGCTCAATTCAAAGTGCTGCTTTTGACCTTTAAAGCTCTATACGGTTCTGGCCCATCTTACTTGTCTGAACGCATCAGCCGCTACGTACCACCTCGTAATTTAAGATCATCCGGAGAGGCCCTGCTCTCGCTCCCGCCAACTTCTCAAAGGCGGTTGGTGGGGGCGAGTGAAAGGGCTTTCTCGGTGGTGGCTCCCCGTCTGTGGAACGCACTCCCAATTGATATACGATCAACCCCATCCCTCCTGGCATTCAGGAAAAAAAGTGAAATCCTGGTTATGGGACCAGGCGTTTGCACATTAGCACGATACAGCACTTTAGATTGGATTGAAATGGCAAACTGGTGGACATGACCCAATGCTTCTATTATGGACGGAATACTGTTTTTAACTCATGTGAATGTATATGATATATTTTAATTCTAATTGTATTTTAATGTATTTTAATGCTAACTGTATTTTAATGTATTTTAATTTTGACTGTTTTTGGTTTTCTATTATATGTATAGGCTACTGTGTTTTTGGCATCGAATTGTTGCCGTTGTTAGGCCGCTCCGAGTCCCCCCTCGGGGGTTGAGAAGAAGCGGGGTATAAATAGTGGAAATAAATAAATAAATACTCTGGCACAAGGCAGTCAAGGTGGTCCTAGTGGTGATCGGCACACTGGGTGCAGTGCCTCAAGACCTTGGCCTGCACTTAAAAACAATCTGTGCTGGCAAAATTACGACCTGTCGGCTGCAAAAGGCCACCCTGCTTGGATCTGCATGCATTATTCGCTGATACATCACGTGGTCCTAGGCACTTGGAAAGGGTCCAACATGTGATCCAATCTAAAAACCAGCATAGGGATCTTGTTTGCTGTGGACTCATCTTGTTATGTATCAAATAATAATAAATGTAAAAGAGGGAGCCCCCGGTGGCACAGTGGGTTAAACCGCTGCGCTGCGAAACTTGCTAACTGAAAGGTTGCAGGTTTGGCACACAGAACTCCCATGGTCAACAGAAAATCCTAGACGGGTTTAGTGGGCATTGACCTTGAGTTTGGGAGTTGTAGTTCACCTACATCCAGAGAACACTGTGGACTCAAGCAATTATGGATCTGGACCAAACTTGGCATGAATACTCCATATGCCCAAATGTTAACACTGGTAGAGTTTGGGGAAAATAGACCTTGATATTTGGGAGTTGTAGTTGCTGGGATTTATAGTTCACCTACAAAGAGCATTCTGAACCCCACCAATGATAGAATTGGGCCAAACTTCCCACGCAGAACCCCCATGGCCAACAGAAAATTGTGTTTTCTTATGCCCTCGTGATGCCCAGGTTGAGAAACACTGCTATAGAGGGACGCGTTGTTTTCTGGCACTAAACGCAACACGATGATTTCCTTGAAACGGTCAATTTAATATCAAAGATACCTTTCCACAAAATGAATCCAAGGCTATTTTAAGAGGACAACTAAAAGGTGAACAGTGTAGTAACAACGGTTTTCCAGACCCAACTCCACCCACAATGCGTGTTCTGTGTGCTGGGCGAGATGCAAAACTACCGATTGGTCCAGGCCCGGATTAACCCCTTTTGGCGCCCTAGGCCACACTTTGGAATTACGCCCCCAAGCCAACCTCTACCGCACCTCCCCCCAACTCCTCCTGGCAGCACCGTGCGCCCTCCTTCGTTGAGTCAAGAAAGGAGGGTGCGAGAAGGAAGGAACGGAAGCCCCCGGGCCCTTGCAGCGCGCCCAAGGAAGGAGGGCACGCCGCGAGGAGGAGGCGATAGGAAGCTCTGCCCCCGGGGCCGCTGCCGGGCATGCACAGCAGGAGGGAGCGTGCGCCTCTGCCTCCTCGTTCTTGGGTGCCGCGCATGCCCAGCAGCGGCCCTGGGGGCTTCCCTCTGCCTCCTCTTCCGCGCCCTCCTTCCTTGACAAGGGGGTGGGGGCGATGACGAGGGGGCGCCATTCCCTCCTCCCCCTGCCCTCCCCCAAGAGACTCATCTCCATGCCGCGCGTTGCGGTTTTGTTTCAACATTTTTTTTGGTCCGTATGAACTGTGCCCCCCTTGGCTTGCGCCCCTAGGCCATGGCCTAGTGTGGCTTTATGGGTAATCTGGGCCTGGATTGGTCAAAGTGAATGGTGGACACAACAATGGGGTTCCTGCCATGCAGTTGGAAGCATCGCATCTCAGGGTTTTACTACTCGGGAATGCAACTCAAGCAGGGCTTTGCATAATTCAAGGTGCTGGTGTTCATCTCCACCGAGAAGTATTTGGTGGGGTTTCATTCCCAAGTTGAGGTGCACCGGATGGCACCCTAGCAGTGCAATTCTCTTTTTATCTACTCGAAAAGAAACTGGCAGCAGGGCACACCGTTCTGCTGATCCAAAGTCAAGGATGCAGATCAAACAGGGTCTCTTTGGCTTTCCCGTGCTTCTCGATTGTCCGTCGCGTTCAGAAAGAGTTCGGAATTCCAGTGCGTGCAAGCAAATGCCCGATATTGGAAGGATCCATAGTGCAAAATGCTGAGGCCGGGCTCCCTGTGTTCCCTTCAGGGGCGGTCTAAGGTAATTTAAAATGGTATTGTCTGCGCATGCCCAGAAGCTCCTGTGCACAGGCGCAGAAGCCTGTAAACACAGCACTCCCTATTCGGCACGCTATGGTGCGGCATCGGAGCGTAGAAGGCCCAAAAGCGGAACATCAGCCGGATGCTGTCTGGCGGGCAGGGGAATGCGCCTTTTACCCAGATGGCGCCCCATGCAGCGGCGTCCTTTGCCTACAGGTAGGACCGCCCCTGGTTCCCTTCCCAATAAGACTTGATGCTCCTTTTACGATGAAGTGGGATACAACCTGCTATCTCCCATAAATGGATTCACAAATGCAACCTATCTTTGCCTTTCCCTGACAACTACAACTCCCACAATCCCCATCCCACTGGGCGAGTCCGGTGTCCGTTAATGACCAAAACAAGAGCTCCCAGAGGTGGCAAATATGTGGATCTTAGGACTACATAAGACATGGGCAACCTTCGTTCCTGCAGGTGTTTTGGACTTCAACTCCCACAATTCCTAACAGCCTACCGGCTGGGAATTGTGGGAGTTGAAGTCCAAAACACCTGCAGGAACGAAGGTTGCCCATGCCTGGACTACACATTCCTGCAGGTTTTGTGAGGTGAAAGCATATATTACACCAGGTGGTTAAGTATTATGGGATGTTTTTTAGACTTGGGAGAAACTCCAATCCATCGGAAAATACTACAAATGGCACCAGACCAACTCCATTGCCTCATTTCGCAGCATCTTATAAACAAACCAGGCTCGTAGGCTAGGCTCGGCCTTCGATGGGGAACACGTGGCCCTCCAAATGCTCTGTTGCTCCCAAATGGCACCTTTCCTCATAAGCAAGCTAGCTAGCCGATGGGAGATGTAGTTCAAGAACGTTCACACTGCTCGATGATAACACTACGTAACAAAATCCGAAAAATAATTTTCAGTTCCTGGTTTGAATATGTCGTTTCCTGTTTAATTTTGTGGTCCTGACTTGGAAAGTTGTCGTTCTACTCCAGAAACTTTGTTTTTGTGTCCTCAAATTAGGTGGAATGACGAGATATTCACTGGAAAACTATCGCAAAATGTCCCACAAATACAAAGTTTGCGGAGTTTGTTGTGGAAGGCATTCATGGCCGGAATCACTGGATTGCTGTGAGTTTTTCAGGCTGTGTAGCCATGTTCCAGCAGCATTCTCTCCTAACGTTTCCTCTGCATCTGTGCTTCATGGCATTTTCAGAGGTCTGTTGGAAGATGAGGCAACTAGTCTATAATATACCTGCGGAATAATGTCCAGAGTGGGAGAATGAACTCTTGTCCATTTGAAGCAAGTTTGAACATTGCAATGAGCAAGCTTGGATAGCATTGAGTTGCCATGAAGCTGCAAAGTCAATCAGTGAGAGTATCTGCATAGAGGTAGCCTGGCTGTTGTTGCCTGGAGGCACCCTCTACTTGGGAGGTGTTGACTGGCCCTTGACTATACACTGTGGAATGATGTCCAGGGTGGGAGAAAGAACCTTTGCCTGTTTGAAGTAAGTGTGGAACAATAATATACCAGTATATTGTTTTAAATGCCTATTTATGTTTTATCTTGATTGCTTACGATGTTTTATATTGATCCGTTTGATTTTGTATTGTATTTTTTTAAAAAAAATCTATTACAAATAACAAAAGTCAGCGGTGGGCGGGTGGGCCGAGCGACGGGAGGAATATGTGCCAGCGTTTCGATTGGCTGCCACTCCGGGATTATTTTCATAAATGGCTCTGACTGGCCAGCCTCAGAACTCCAACCCTCTAAGGCACCAGACAGAGGAGATTGGTTGCCACTGAGGGAAAGTTTGCATAACGGACTCTGCATGGCCAACATTCCAACATCCAAAATCTCAAAGGTGCCAGAGAGTGCACTTTTAAAAAAAGGCTTCCTTCAGGTGATTTAACAAACTAGGCCTCGGCTTCATTTTCCTGACTAGGCCACAACCTGATTTGATAGTAAGGCTTCTTCTACTTGATTATCTTGACTAGGCCACAACCAGATTTGACAGTAAGGCTTCCTCAACTTCATTTTCCTGACTAGGTCCACAACAATGACAGAACAAGACCAAACTTGGCCCACAGACCCCCCCAAGATACACTCTAAATCTTGGTGCAGTTTGAGGTAGGATGAACCATGGATGACGGAAATTGCAGTACTTTAACTCACTTGCTTAAAGCACAGCGGCCCACACCAATGACGGATCAGGACCACACTTGCCACACAGAGGCCCAATGCAATACCAAGCTTGACACACAGTGCCCCTATGACCCATACTACATTCTACTGCCGTATGGAGAAGAGTGGGACTTGAGGTACCTCCATGGATTATGGGATTTGTAGTACTTTCAAAGCCTTCATTTCCCACAGACCACTGCAGCCCTGAACAAAGACCTAAAAAGACTACACTTGGCACCCTGTGCCCCCATGACCCAGTCTCCATCCTTCTACAGTTTACAGGAGGGTAGACCTTGGATGATGGGACTTGAAGTACCAAAGACCAACCTTGGCACACAACGCCTTTCTCAAATAACCCGGGCATCGCCGGGTCCCCAAGCTAGTATATATATATTTATTAAAATAAGAATACACTGATAGTATTGGGACCTGTATTATATTTTCAAGCTACTGCTGAGAGTTCGTTAATATTTCTAACATGATCAAAATTTAAGGACTCTCTGGCATTTGTTTAAGATAGAGAAGAGAATCAGAGGTTCCAAGTTAGTACCAGTTTCCTCTTTTGTATTGTATTTTTAACATGTTGGAGGCCTCTTTGGGTCCCCCCACTCTGATAGAAAAGCAGCATATAAATAAAGATTTATTATTATATTATTATGAGTAGCCATGAAGCTGCAAATCAATCAGGGAGGGTATCTGCATTAAGGTAGCTTTGTTGTTGTTGCCTGGAGGCATCCTCTGTTTGGGAAGTGTTGACTAGCCCTTGATTACACTCTGTGAAATAATGTCCAGGGTGGGAGAAAGAACCCTTGTCTGTTTGAAGCAAGTGTGTATGTTGCAATGAGCAAGCTTGAATAGCCATGAAGTTTGCAAAATCAATCAGTGAGGGTATCTGCATAGAAGTGGCCTGGCTGCTGTTTCCTGGAGGCTCGCTCTGTGGAATGATGTCCAGGGTGGGAGGAAGAACCCATGTCTGTCTGAAGCAAGTGTGAATGTTGTCATTAGCAAACTTGAATAGCACTGAGTATTCCTGAAGTTTGCAAGTCAATCAGGGAGGGAATCTGCATAGAGGCGGCCAGGCTGTTGTTGCCTGGAGGCACTCTCTGTGGAATGATGTCCAGGGTGGGAGAAAGAACCCATGTCTTTTTGAAGCAATGTTGCAATTAGCAAGCTTGAATAGCATTGCGTAGCCATGAAGTTTGCAAAGTCAATTAGGGAGGGTGTCCATAGGGAAGTAGCCTGACTGTTGTTGCCTGGAGGCACCCTCTGTTTTGGAGGTGTTAACTAGCACTTGTTGGTGGAGTTTAATAGTATTTTTTTTCCATGTTTTTATACTAGAACCAATTAAGGAAACAACATTTCTAACCCAGGAACAAAAATGTTGTTACGCAGTGTAATCGCCCTATAGACGTGGATGGTGTTTGGCCCTTAGGAAGCCACTCTCTCCCTCAGATAAGCTCAAGGCAGACCCTGGTTTGAACCCAGTGGACTTGAAAGGCCGACGGGTTGCCCAGTGCTGCAGGATGTGCATTATCTCTAAGTTACATCCTATTAAGTCCCTTCCCTTCAGGCTGGCGCTCTCTCTCTCTCTCTCTCTCTCTCTCTCTCTCTCCGTAGCTGCCAGTTCAGTTCGGCACAATGTCCCTTTGGCAACGCAAAAGTGCGCCTTCCCGGACGAGCCTCAGAAGTTTCTTTTCCCGAGGAGCTTGAATTCCCGCAACTCCTTGGGCCTCAGGCTCTGATCCACACCTGGAGTGAGCTTGTTGCTCAGCGGAGAGTCAATGTATCCGTTCCGATAGAGGCAGATGCGCCGGCAGAACTCAAAGGTGCTGAACATCACCCCAAAGTAAGGGACAATCTGTGGGAAAGAAAGCAAACAGCCCTGAACATTACTCACACGACTCTTCAAAATAGGAACAAAGGCTATGAAAAGCAGGCAGCACTCCAACTCCTCCGAGGAAGATGTCAAGTACGTTCACGATAGCAACACATTAGCAACAGAAGTCATTCCCTTTATATCGCGTAAGTAAACATGCAGCTTGACATTTTGCAATCCTCGCCGAATGTACTTACTCCCAAGGACACGCAACATAATGGGGCTTCTTTCCATGTAGATATGTGTTTGTTTATTCAATGCTTAGACCCGTAAATAAGGTTCCTCATGTTGTGGTGAACCCATCCATATTTTTCGTTGCTACTTCATAAATAATTTTGCTACTCCTACGAATTCTAATGCAAATATCTAATATGCAGGGCGTATATCCATTGTTACAAATTGAACATAATTAAAGCATAGTGATTAATCACAACAACAATATGTTTGGGGGAGTATGGACAACGGATGATGGGATTTGCAGTACCTTCAATCGATTCAGCTCTGACTTCCACAGCCGAGACCCCATGAATGACAGACCTGGACCAAACTTGGCACACAGAACCCCCATGACCAAAATAAAATACTGGAGGGGTTTGGGAGGAATTGACAGTGATTTAGGGGAGATGTAGTTCACCTACATTTGGAGAGCACTCTGAACCCAAACAACTCTGGAGCTGGACCAAAGTTGGCACAAATACTCAATATACCCAAAGTTGAATACTGGTGGGGTTGGGGGGGATTGATTTTGTCATTTGGGAATTGCAGCTGCTGGGATTCATAGTTCACCTACAATCAAAGAGCATTCTGAACTCCCAACAGCAATGGAATTGAACTAAACTTGAGCAATAGAGAATACTGGACCTTGGAAATTGGGAGCTGCTTGCATTTTCCTTCGGGCCACGGCCGTCTCCCAGGAGGCGCCTGCAAACGCTGCAGTGACTCAGGGGACGTTTGCAGATGCGGAGGCTTTCCTTCTCCGCTGGACCAACTGGCAGGCACGCACTCGCAAGCGCGCGGCTGTCTCAGCCTGCTAGTTGGAATCCCTGGGCAGGCGTTGCCTGAAAACCGCAACATGCGCAGCCTTCCTCTCCTTAACTCTGCCCATGGTGCAGTCCTGTATCGCCCCTTCCTTCCAAGGGACCCATTGGATTGGAAGGGGCGATACAGGACTGCGCTGTGGGTGGAGTTGAGAGGAGGGGGGGGGGGGCTGCGGTTTCCAGGCAGCGCCTGCACGGGGTTTCTAACTGGCAGTTGCACACTCACGCGCTTGCGAGTTGGAATCTCGCCACCGCCCCTTACAGGGCTTCAGTGCACCCCAAATTCTCCTGAGCCTCCCACCGCCCCCTTGGATTGCCTCACCGCCCACTAGGGGGCGGTACCGCCCACTTTGGGAACCACAGAAATACAACATGAAAATACTACGTAAATCCTTAAAATGTTACATGCATCAATGGCGAGGTGCCCCCTTAGCATCCTACATACAACGCTATATGAACTCGCATGGTTAAAAACCAAGTAAAATTCAGTATTATTAAAACTTAAGCAATAAACACTTTGGATATAAACAGCCACACTTTGATTAGGTAAAAACATTATAAATATAATAATAGCACAGGTTTTCACAGCTTTATGTAAATATGTGTAACCCTGTGCTATTGCTGCTATTATTATTATTATTATTATTATTATTGGAAACACAACAAGATTGGTACACGGCAAACAAGGCCACTCTGCTGGCTGTTGTACTGAATTACATGTCGGACACTTTGCATGTGTCTAGGACCGTGTGATGTATCTGCGAATAATGTGTGCAGATCTGAGTAGTGTGGCCTTTTGCAGCTGACAGGTGTTTTTAAGTGCAGGCCAAGGTCTTTAGCACTGCACTCAGTGTGCTAATCAACACTGGGGCCCACTTGACTGGCTTGTGCTTTACTGGCTTATTATTATTATTATAATTAGATATTAAGTGATTAGCTTTCATTCTCAAACCAATTTTAGTTACCAGATGAGGATGAAAATTATTGTTATATTACATTTTACCCTACTATATTTTATTTCATTCTGTTTTATTGGTGTAATATATATTGATATGACTGATGGTCTCTCAATAAAGATTCATTCATTATCATTATTAATTATTATTAAAATTATTGTATTATTATTTCTGCCTCTGGCGGCTCAGTGGGTTAGTGGTTCGAACTCGCAGGACGGGGTGAGCTCTTGCTGTTATCCCCAGCTCTTGCCAACCTAGCAGGTCGAAAACATGTAAATGTGAGTAGATCGAAATGTACTGCTTGTGCGGGAAGGTAATGCTGTTCAATGCAATCATGCTGGCCACATGGCCTTGGGAGGCGTCTACGGACAACGCCAGCTCTTTAGCTTAGAAATGGAGATGAGCACCACTCCGCAGAGTCGGACACAACTAGACTTAATGTCAAGGGAAAACTTTACCTTTACCTTATAATATTAATATCAATATTAATAATATTGATTATTACTATTAATAAGATTATTATTAATAATATTTATTATTGTTAATATTGATCTTAATATTATTATTATTATTAGTTACTTGCCTCTCCTCACTCTTATATATAAGCATGAAGAGCAAGAGTGGAGAAGATACTGTTTACGGCCCACTGCAAGGGGAATATTATGCAGAATATGAATGTATTTTTATCATGATTTTTCCTTATTTTATTTTTACTTATTATTACTATATTATTACTATATATTTTATTTATTATTTTTATATTCTTATTATATTTTTTATTTTAGCAGCCTTTCCTTTCAAGGCCTTGGAACTGAGAATATTATTTTTTGCAGCTGACATGGTAATTTTGTCAGCGCTGATTGTGTTTAAGTGCAGGCCAAGGTCTTGAGGCACTGCACCTAGTGTGTCAATCACCATGGGGACCCCCTTGAGTGGCTTGTGCCACTCTTTGCAGCTCGATCTTTAAATCCTCATATCGTATAAGGTTTTCCAGTGGTTTTTCTTCAATCCTGCTGTCACATGGGATTGCAACATTGACAACCCATACTTCGTTTTCCCCACAATCATGAGGTCATGAGTCTTGTGCTCCAAAACACTGTCAGTCTGAATTTGGAAGTCCCAGAATGGTTTGACGTGTTCATTTTGTGTAATTTTTTTAGGCTTGTGGTCCCACCAGTTCTTTGTCACAGGCAGATGGTATTTGTGGCACAATGGATCATCTGAGCAACAGTGTTGTGCCTCTGCTTGTAGTCTGTCTGTGCGATCTACTTGCAGCAACTGAGGATGGGATATCTTGTTTCTCCTGCTTCCTTGCAGAGTCTACATTTGGAATATGTCAATGACTGGATGAGGGCTGGCAAATTGAAACTTAATCCAGACAAGACAGAGGTCCTCCTGGTCAGTCGAAAGGCCGAACAGGGCATAGGGTTACAGCCTGTGTTGGACGGGGTTGCACTCCCCCTGAAGGCGCAGGTTCGCAGCCTGGGAGTGATCCTGGACGCATCGCTGAGCCTGGAACCCCAGGTCTCGGCGGTGGCCAGGGGACATTTTGCACAGTTAAGACTCGTGCACCAGCTGCGCCCGTACCTTGGGAAGTCTGATCTGGCTACGGTCGTCCACGCTCTGGTCACATCCCGAATAGATTACTGCAACGCACTCTACGTGAGGCTGCCTTTGAAGACAGTTCGGAAATTGCAACTAGTCCAACGGGCGGCAGCCAGATTACTAAGTGGCGCTCCATACAGGGAGCATACCACCCCCCTGTTGTGTCAGCTCCACTGGCTGCCGATCCACTTCCGAGCTCAATTCAAAGTGCTGGTTTTGACCTTTAAAGCTCTATACGGTTCTGGCCCAGATTACTTGTCCGAACGCATCAGCCTCTACCTCCCACCTCGTAATTTAAGATCATCTGCTCTCGCTCCCGCCGACTTCTCAAACGCAGTTGGTGGGGACGAGAGATAGGGCCTTCTCGGTGGTGGCTCCCCGTCTGTGGAACACACTTCCAAGTGACATACGATCAACCCCATCCCTCCTGGCATTCAGGAAAAAAGTGAAATCTTGGCTATGGGACCAGGCGTTTGCACATTAGCACAATACCGCACTTTGGATTGATTGTAATGGCAAGTTGATGGATATGGCTCAATGCTCCTATTATGGACGGAACACTGTTTTTAACTTAAGTGAATGCATATGATGTATTAATGTTAATTGTATATTAATGTATTTTAATGCTCGATGTTTTTGGTTTTATGTTGTATATTTATACTTGTTTCGGCATCAAATTGTTGCCTTTGTTAGGCCGCTCTGAGTCTCCCTTCGGGGGTTGAGAAGAGCGGGGTAGAAATGTTGGAAATAAATAAATTTTCAGTTCTGGCATTTGGTGGCCTTGGTTCTAATGGCTTGTTCTTGAGCTGCCAGAATCGGGCCTTTCGCCTCCTTTTTTCAGAGTTCCATTTGTGAGCCACATCCAGGTTTTTTCCTTGTCAATTTTGCCCTCAGTTGTTGTTGTTGTTATTATTATAATTATAATTATATTACTATATTTATGCTTATTTATATCCTGCTTTTTCTCTCCATAGACACTCAAAGCAGCTAACATAAACAGCATTACAATACAATTTAAATTATACACATACTAAAACAGTATTAAACTTCACTAGTATTGTGATTTAGGTTAAATCCATACAAGCATATACCCATTACGTAAAGTATTAAAAATTCTATAGGGCCCCTTCTACACTGCCATATAAAATCCAGATTTTTCTTTGAGCTGGATTATATGGCAGTGTAGACTCAGGCCTCTTCTACACTGCCATATAATCCATTAACAAAGCAGATAATCTGGATTTAATATGGCAGTGTAGATGGGACCATAGGCTCCTTCTACACTGTCATATCCCAGGATCTAATCCTAGGTATCTGTTTTAAAGCCTCCGCTATTCTTGCACACATCTTGTGTTGGGTTGTATTTCAACTAGTAATACCTTTTGCACTATTTTATTGTATTTTTATTGTATTTTTACTGTGATTTTACTGTTTTATGACTGTGTTTGTTCTGTGCTCTCGCTTTTGTAAATCGCCCCGAGCCACACCGGGAGTGGCGACTAACAAGTGTGAATAAATAAATAAATTATATGGGTCTCCACTGCAATATAATCTGGGATAAGCAGATAATCTGGGATCAGATCCTGGGATATAAATACAGTGTAGAAGGGGCCTAAGGCCTCTTCTACACTGCCATATATCCAGATTATTTGCTTTGTTAATCTGGACTATGTGGCAGTCTAGAAGAGGCCATAGTCTTAGTCCAGAGCGCTTCTTTCCTTTTGATGTAAACAGAGATATTGTGTTTCTGACATGTTGCTACAAACAGTGGGATCGACACAAACACGGCTACAAAGTATGGCTCAAAGTGACATCCTAATCAAGGCCCTCAATGGGAATCCAGCAAGGCACCTACCCTGAGCAAGTTGGCCGTGAGTCCGTTCCAAAGAGCGAGCCAGCCTTTGGTCTTCACCGTTTGCTTAAAGCAGTCGATCAGGCCGGAGAAATGGACGTCGACCCCTCCGTGGTCGGGGAGGCAAGGGCTCTGCGCCTGGGTGGGAGAGGAAGGACAAGCGTTCCCATTCAACGAGAGCTTTGTGGGCCAGTTATTTTATTTTATTTATTTATTTACAGTATTTGTATTCTGCCCTTCTCACCCCGCAGGGGACTCAGGGCGCATCACAATGCACATATACAGGCAAACATTCAATGCCATTTGACATACAACATAGACAGACATAGAGGTAATTTAACATTCCAGCTTCTGGCCACCAGGAGGAGCTGTCTTATTCCTTCATTCTTTTTGTGTACTTCCTGGAGGGATTTTAAGGCCTCGTAAATCAGTTAAATTTAGCCTCCCCACACAAGTGGTATCTAAATTTCCTACTTGACAGATGCAACTGTCTTTCGGGTTGCAAAGGTCGACAACGATCAACACAATTGGTCGAGAGCTCAGCTCGACCCGAACTCATGACCTTCTGGTCAGTAGAGATTTTATGCAGCTGACACCCAGCCAGCTGTGCCACATTCCCGGTGCAAACATTCAATGCTATAGACATACAACACATATAGACAGATAGTCAGAGGCTATTTAACATTCCAACTTCTGGCCACCAGGGGAGCTGTCGCTTCACCATCCATCTGAGACACTGATGAAGTACTGTGCATGCTTTTGCTGGAGATTTTTTATGGCCTCGACATTTTTTGTTAATTAGCCTCCCCACACATAGGTGGTACCTAAATTTCCTACTTGACAGATGCAACTGTCTTTCGGGTTGCAAAGGTCGACAACAAGCTACACAATTGGCCGGAAGCTCACTCCGACTCGGGCTGGCTTCGAACTCATGACCTTTAGTGATCTTTAATACAGTTGACACCTGCGCCACAGTCCCGGTGCTTTTGACCTTGACTTCAAGCAGGCATGGGTCAACTTTGGCCCTCCCTCCTATCCTCATTTCACACACACACACACTACTTGCCTCATTGCGAACAGAACCTCTGAAGATGCCAACAGCCACAAATGCAGGCGAAACATCGGGAGAAAATGCTGCTGGAACCTATGCGGCAAAGCTTTCTCGCGCAGAGAAAGCATCAATCAAATTCCAAACACGCCATTTAGAGGTGCTAAGCCTCAAGGGATCCTTCCTGCCATAACCCTGCATACTGACAAACTGCAAAACGCTTCTAGTATAATGTTTCAAGTTCTTGGCAGCATTGGCATCATTGCTGAAAGATGAAGCTCAAAGGCATGGTTGCAGCTTACCTTTAAAAAGACTGCTTGGATAAGTAGCATTACAGCCTAAGAGTCTCACTAGAGAGCCTGACTATACGGTGGTCCACGTTCTTCTCACATCCCTGAATAGACTACTGCAACTCACTCTACGTGGGGCTGCCTTTGAAGACTGCCCGGAAGCTTCAACTAGTCCAACAGTCAGCAGCCAGGTTATAAATGCAGGAAATACATACACACATGATTGGAAAGGAGTATCTGAACCTTTCACCTTCACAGAGTTCTATGTTCCTAACCTCAGCATAGTTGAAGGACTGACTGTAAACGCATTGAGAACGCGTCAAGGTTGAAATCTTGGCATGGTTGAGAGCTATACAATTCTGGCTGCATATACATTTCCAAGCAGACCTCGAGAACTAAACCGGGACTGTGGCGCAGCTGGCTGGGTGTCAACTGCATTAAAGATCACTACTGACCGAAAGGTCATGAGTTCGAAGCCAGCCCGGGTCGGAGTGAGCTTCCGGCCAATTGTGTAGCTTGTTGTCGACCTTTGCAACCCGAAAGACAATTGCATCTGTCAAGTAGGAAATTTAGGTACCACCTGTGTGGGGGAAGGTAATTTAACAAAATTTATGATGCCATAAAAATCTCCAGCAAAAGCATGCGGGGAATATGGAAAGTACGTCATCAGTGTCGCAGATGGACGGTGAAGCGACAGCTCTCCTGGTGGCCAGAAGTTGGAATGTTAAATAGCCTCTGACTGTCTGTCTATATGTGTTGTGTGTCTATGGCATTGAATGTTTGCCATGTATGTGTACATTGTAATCCGCCCTGAGTCCCCTAAGGGGTGAGAAGAGCGAAATATAAATAAATAATAAATAATAATTATGTAAACAAATAATAATAATAATAAATTCCCTCTCTGCTATCAGATCATTTTATTTCGTAATGGTATTCTTTGATTCTCAGAAGCAATAGGTCTCTTTTTGCAAGGATTCTTAATGGTTACCAATGTGGAAGCCTGCAAGTCAGGCTTTTGGATTTTTTTTTTTGTAAAACAATCTTTATTAGTTTCACAAGATAAAAACAAAATAACAGTGTGATAAAAGTAAAGATACAAAGTATCTTGGACAGCAAAGAAAAGAGAAAGAGCTAGATCGCTAAGAATATCCACCTTAGTGGATAGAATAGAAAATGAAAAAGTTAAAGATGGTGCTCTGGAAAGGTTCCAGAGAGGAGTACGTCCATCTTCTTATTTGAACAGTTCTTGTTCTGCCATCTACGTTGGTCACATTCGTCTGCTTCCCGACCTTTCCCCTTTTTTGTTTGTTTGTTTGTTTGTTTGTTTTCCCCCTAAGATAGGAAAGTACATTATGAACTCTGCGAAGCGATTGGTATTGATCAGATATGTCATAGTTCCTTGACCGGTACTTATAAGTCTATTTACATCTCTATATCTACATTACATTCTTTTTTGCAGTACTTTCTGAGTGGCTCCCAGTCCCACTTGTGATTTCTTTTAGTATTCCCCTCCCTTATAGCTTCCGTTAATTTTTCCATTTGGCAAACTTCCAAAACCTTCTGTCTCCAATCCTGTACCGATGGGGCAGTTCCCGCCTTCCAATGACTTGCTAGGAGTGTCTTAGCTGCTGTTGTTGCCAACACAAATATCCTCCCCTCACTTTTACTTAGTTCATTCTCAATGATTCCCAAGAGGAACATCCCTGGGTTTTTTGTTATTCTCTTTTGGAGCATTTTTTCTAATTCTTTGTGAATTTGGTTCCAGAATCTCTTTGCTTTTGGGCATAGCCATATCATGTGGAAGAATGTTCCATTAATATTGTTACACACCCAACAGTTCGGTTTAGTATTCTTGTATATTTTGGATAGTTTGGCGGGTGAGGTACCACCTGTACAAGATCTTTATCCAGTTCTCCTATATTTGTAGCACAGTGATATATTTGCATTATTCATCCATATATTTTCCCACACCTCCGGTTTTATTTTATACCCTATATTCCTGGACCATTCCTTCACATGTATATCGCTCTTATCTTTATCCTCATTTCCCTTTTTTATTAGCATTTTATACATTTTGGACATTAATTTGTCCTCTTTACCCATGAGTGTCTTCTCCAAGTCGTCCGTCTGAGCTCTTAATCCTCTTTTCATATCTAACCTCCGTCTCTCTCTCAATTGGAAGTACGGGAACCACCCCATTTCATATCCCTCTGATTTGAGTTGGAGTCTGGTCCTCAGGCTCGGCTCTGGTCCTTCCCTGGTTAATAAGTCTTTATATTTTATCCATTTTTCATTATCCATCTGTCTTATTTGGAAGGCCTCGTTGGGGGATACCCATAGAGGTATTTCATTTCCCAATTGTTTTTTGTATTTCTCCCATACCTTTAATAAGGGTTTCCTTACAAAATGGTTGTTAAAATTCCTGTCTACTTTTGCTTTATCGTACCAGAGGTAACCATGGAGGCCAAACTTCAAATCAAAACCTTCCAGCGTCAATATTCTTTCCTCTTTTGGCTTTTGGATTTTTTTGTACATGGAATGAAAACCTGTTTTGGGGGCGCGCCCAATATCGGGCGGCACGCACAAAATGGATACAGGGGCTTCCGGTATCCGAGAAGCAGAAATCCACAAGCCTAGTATACGCCTATGTTGTGATTGTGTTGTTGTATGCCTATAAATGACGTGTGTGCGCCTTCAAATCAAGATGGGAAAGCCACTTCTCATTGAGATTTACCTTTATTTTCCTGCCTGGAAGACATCTGTGTGCACTCTTGCCTTAGTTGCCTGTCTTAATAGAGAACGGTATGTTCAGGATGGGACAAAAGCAGGCACAGGGAACCTTTAGCCCTCCAGTTCTATGGTTGACAAGGCAGAAAGTTCCCAGAATAAGCTGATTCAGCCGCAATTGTTTTCCAAAACCCCACATGACAGGCTGCCATCTCTTCTGTTTATCTCCCTTCTGCGTGCGTTTCCCCCTCCAAGCCATCAGCATAGCCTTAGTAAAACCCTAGTAGTGTTTTTTCCCCTTGATGGACCATATTCAATATATGTAATGTTTTCTATCATGTGCCTTTATGATCGGACCTTTTGGGAAATGCAACACACAAGCAGAATTCATTCTTGAACGGAGAAGTCGCAGACAGAATGGGCGACGAACTAGTTTGGAAAAAGAAATGTTTTGGGATTACAATGCTCTGAAACGCCTAAGGGATTCTAAGAACTATATAACCCTTTGAAATCTATATATATAAAGGAAGAGTCGTCATGGAAAGACCGTCCCAAACAGAGAAACTAGTTTGCCAACAGAAATAGGCCTCAAGCAAATGTTTGTAGCAAAGAAACTTTCCCACTCAAAACCTAAAAGGCCCCCAAAACGAGTTTTAAAAAACTACATTTCCCAGCATCCACCAGGGCTGCCAACGACTCTTCCACCCTCTACATTCTGACAACATGATTGGCTGCCAATAAGGGCGGATTTGCATAACTCTTGTACTGGCCAGCCAGAACATTCTGACCCATAATAAACTGTCAGAGGAGGATAAGGCAAAGGGCTGAGACTTTCTCGATCTCCTAAATAGGGCACAGCAACGCGTGCCGGGTGCAGCTAGTATATAATATAATATATTGTATATGCAAATAATATTGATAATATTATAATGTAATACAATATAATCTCTCTCGGCATTACTTCGCGAACGAAGATTCTTAGGAAGGACTCATCCCACGCTTTTTACAAGCTCGTTGATGACTAAAAAGGCCAATCTGAGATAGGCAAGTTTGGTTGCAGAAAGCACAGCAGAAAGTCTCCTTGGGTGATGTTGTTTCCAAGTTGCAATTCTTTCTGCATTGTCATTTCTCTTCAAGACCCATTCGGCGTGTCATCTCGAAAGAGGCCGCAGCATTGTGGATAGTGCGTCTCCATGCCTCCCGATGTGAGGCCAGGGTGGACCATTGTTGGTGATCAATCTGGCCGAGCCTGCGATGTTGTTTCAGGGAGTCCTTATATTTCTTTTTGGGGGCACCTCTCTTGCACTGACCCGTGGTGAGTTCACCATAGAGTAGTATCTTTGGGAGGCGATGGTCCTCCATCCTAGAGATGTGCCCTGCCCAGCGCAGCTGTGTTCTCAGTAGCATGGCCTCAATGCTGGTGATCCCTGCTTGCTCAAGGACAGCAACATTCGTCACATAATCAGTCCAGTGTATATTTAGGATTGAGTGAAGGCAGCGCTGATGAAAGCGTTCAAGGAGTCGTAGGTGTTGGCGATAGGTGACCCATGTTTCAGACCCATAGAGGAGAATAGACAGTATGATAGCTCTGTACACACTGATTTTGGTGCTTTGCCTCAGGTGCTTGTTGCTCCAGACTCTTTTGTGAAGCCTTCCAAATGCACTCTATGCCTTTGCTAATCTGTGATCTATCTCTTTATCAATCTTGGTGTCCGAAGAGATGATGCTTCCCAGGTAGGTGAACTGCTGAACGGACTTAAGCACAGATTTGCCTATGCTGACGTGGGGATGATGGTGTTCTTCCTGTGGTGCGGGCTGGTAGAGGACTTCCACCCCAAACAGCTCTGCAGTACAATATAATACTACTACTAATAATATATTAAAATTATATATTTTATATTAAATGTAATATTACTAATAATATAACAGTATAATGTTATAGTACAATGTAATATAGAATATTAATATTGTGCTATGGCAATAATATAATATATTGTATCTACATTTTACTTGTAAGCCGCTCTGAGTTCCCTTCGGGGTGAGAAGGGCGGCATATAAATGTTGTAAATAAACAATCAATCAGTTCAAATTTAAAAAAGAAATTTCCATATTTTGCTCTGGCTACTTAAACTCTTATTCAGTTATCAAGGTGAGGAGTCAAAAAGTGATTTATTATCCATCAATCGGTTAAGATTCCCCTTTCAAGTCCCTCTCTAAGCTTGCTGCTATTGTTGCAGTGAATCCCATAAAGTATCCATTGTGCAAAGAAGTACTTTGAGTCCCTTGGGGAGACAGGGCCAGCTATAAATAAATAGTTTTACTATAATTACTACTACTACTTCCTTTTGTTGGACCAATGGATTCCAATGGGTAAATCAGAGCAGACTCCACAGACAACCAGTCAATAAAAGACTTTGCAATAACAATACAACCAAGACTGGAACACGAGACAAAGGATTCCCTTCGTAATAAAACAGATTCCACTTTATGTTATGAAAAGAAAAAATAAAGGAAAATTCCTTTAATGAGTGGAGAAGATAGCTTATTTTCCGAGCCAGCAATTCCTTTAGCACAACCTAGTGGCTCCAAAGAGCCTTCTATCCTTGCTCTTTCGCTACCGAAGAGAGATTGTTCCACTCAGTTAAATGCCTCTACAATGCTGTGGTTAGCATAGTGAGTTAAACCGCTAGGTACAGAAAATCTTGTTGATCGGAAGACTGGAAGTTCAAACCATGGGTTGGGATGAACTCCTGCTGTCAGTCCAAGCTTCTGTCTACCTCAGGGGTGCCCACACCTTTTCATCATGTGAGCTACTATATGAACAATCAAGTTGAAAAGATCACCTGTTGTTTATGTGAGCGTGCGCACGCATGCGTGCGCGCATGCTCCTACTTTCTTGCCTGCCCACGAACCCGCCGCCGCGCGCACCCGGGAAGGGGATCCTCCTTGCCTGCGCGCGTGCTCTCTTAATGTCTTCGTTGCCTTCCTCCTTCCTGATGCGTGCTTTCGTGAAGCAGGAAGTCCCCATCCCGTCCTGCTTCTTGCATGCACAGCAGGCCCCTCCCACAAATGCAGCAGGAGGGTATTTATAGGCACACCCACCAGTGCTCCGGCCAGATATGGCTTCGGCGGCGGCTCGGAAGGTGCAGGGCTGGGAAGAGGGGCCGCCTGGCTGCTGCCTGGGCCAGGAAACTCAACCGAGAGAGGGACCCACGTGAGGCTGGAGCCTCCCCACGGCAGCCTCCCCCCCCCCTCGAGGCTTCCTTACCAGGGCAGGAGAAGGAAGAGTGGAAGAAGTGCTTCCCCAAAGTGACAGATGCAGCGGGGGTTCCTTCCTTTCGAGGGTGTCACTCAGAAAGGATGCCCAAGTGGACGGCTGGCAGAAAGGACCCCTCCCACTAGTGGCACTCCATGCCCACGGGGGAGAGAGAGAGAGAGAGAGAGAGAGAGAGAGAGAGAGAGAGAGGGGGGGGGTGGCTCTTCCTAGCCGGCTCTGAAGAGTCACCCTCTCTCTCTCTCTCTCTCGTGGGCCCTCGCCGCCTTTCTCCTTCGAGGGCGAGGGAGGGCGAGACGGAGAAAGGCGGCGAGGACACAAACAGCAGCAGCAAGTGGAATCTCCATCCCCGCAGCCCCCTCCTCCTCGGGTTCAGCCCCAGGCACATGGCGGAGCCCTCCTCCTCGCCCCAACCAAGGAAAGAAAGCAGCCCCACACAGCTCGCTCGCCCAGGTCTCGGCTTGGAATGGGAGTCCCGAGGGCAGCAGCAGGGTTTGCGGCGGGGCTTGCTTGGCTTTGTCCCACTTTGCCCGGCCTCCTTCGCCTCTTTCTCTCTCCCTCTCCCTCTCCCCTTCCAGCGCCCGCCTGCCTGCCTGCCTGCCAAAAGGATCCGAAAAAGTTCTCCGGATTTCTTTCTTCTCTCCTTGGCTCTCTCTCTCTCACACACACACATTCCCTCCATCCCTCCCACAGCCTCGCAAACTATCCGTGTGCGTGCCTTCGCCTTGCTCCCCCCCCCCCCGAAGCAACCAATGGGCGGTCATGTCACCACACCGTGCGTGGCAAGACGAGTGCCAGGGCCCACCCATTAAAGCCTCATGTTGGCAATAGAAGCCCCGCAAAGAAGGCGGCGGGAGCGCAGCGTCTTGTGCGCGCATGGCACGAGCGCGCCATCCGGCTAGTGAGGCCCAAAGATCACCTGGAAGAGGGCCAAAGATCACCTAGGTGCTCCCGATCACCATACTGAGCACCCCTGGTCTAACTAGTAGTTCAAAAACAGAAATGTGAGTAGATAAATAGGTTCCGCTGTGGCGGGGAAGTAAAAGGCATCCCTGAAGACAGGCCGGCAATTTGATCAGGAAGGTGTCCACAGACAACAGGCTCTTCGGTGGAGCAACAGCACCTCCCCGTGGCCGAGTCGAGCACAACCTCCAGATGCCAGACATGAAAAAGAGGGAAGCCTTGCCTCTGTCTACGTATTGTCTGTCTTTGTTAATAGTATAATGGCATTGAATGTTTGCTATATATGTATTCTGTAATCCACTCTCAGAGCCCCCGGTGGTGCAGTAGGTTAAACCGCTGAGCTGCTGAACTTGCTCGCCAGTTCAACTCTAGGGAGTAAGGTGAGCTTTTTTCTTCTCCACTCGGGCTCCCTTCTACCCAGCCTTGCTCTGCTCGCTTTGCCTCACTTTGCTCTGGGGCGAGTCTGCGCAGTAGCGCCCGCACGGGTCACGTCTTCCTCCCTCCCCCCTCCCCTCCCCTCCTGAACACGCTCACGCTGCCCCCTCGGATCAAAAGTGGCAGTGTAGAAGAAAAGGTCAGTGTTCGGCAGGAGGGGGAAGAAAGGGTGCGAAGGGGAAGGGGGAGGAAGAGGTCTCTTCGGAAATGGAGATGGAGTAATTAGCAAACATCCCATGAACTGGATCTATTTCAGATTGATGAAACCTATAAAAAAGTACAAACTGAAAACTTTCTTTCTAGCTATCCCTCTTTGTCACACACAAACACACAATACTTGACACAGTATTGTGGAAAAAGCAACAAACATGTGAACATGTTATTATTTTATAAAGAATATAATATAAGAATATAATATGATATATTAGATTATAATTTAATATAATAAAATATATTATAATGTCAATGTATTGTATTATGTTATAGTATAATTGTAATGTAATACTAATAATAATAGTATGATTATGGTGTGGTGTGTTGTATATGCATTTGGTATTGGTGTTGTTGTAATGTAACACAGTATAATACTGCCAACGATAATGTGATATTATAATTATATCGTGATATTATAATTTGTATATTTGTATTACATGCAATATTGCTAACAATATTGCGATATGTTGTAGTGCAATATGATGTGTAGTGCTAATGTTGTGCTATGACAGTAGTGTTATTTGTTGCTTTTTCAGTTTGCTGTAAGCCACTCTGGCAATATTGTTATATGTACATTGTAAGCCACTCTGGCAGTATTGTTGTTTGCTGTAAGCCGCTCTGAGTCCCCTTCGGGGTTGAGAAGGGTGGCATGGGCAAACTTGGACCTTCCAGGTGTTTTGGACTCCAACTCCCACCATTCCTAGCAGCCTCGGGCCCTTTTCCTTTCCCCCCCTCAGCCACTTAAGCAGGAAAGGGCCTCAGGGTGTTAGCAATGGTGGGAGTTGAAGTCCAAAGCACCCAGAGGGCCGATGTTTTCCCATGCCTGTTTTAGGGACCTTAAAGTGGTGAGCCTCCTTCCAACATTGTGATTCTGGATAGAAAACAAACAACAACATAACGTAACATTGTTTGAGTCCACAGTGCTCTCTGGGTGTAGGTGAACTACAACTTCCAAACTCAAGGTCAATTCCCAAGCAAACCCTTTCAGTACTTTCTGTTGGTAATGAGAGTTCAATATGCCAAGTTTGGTTCAATTCCATTGTTGCAAGAATTCAGGATGCTCTTTGATTGTGCGTTAACTATAAATCCCAGAAACTGTAACTCCCAAATGTCAAGGTCTATTTTTCCCAAACTCCATCTGTGTTCACATTTGGGCATATTGAGTATTCATGCCAAGTTTGGTCCTGATCCAACATTGTTTCAGTCCACAGTGCTCTCTGGATATAGGTGAACTACAACTCCAAAACTCTTGAGTCAATGCCCCCCAAACTCTTATAGTATTTTCTCTTGGTTATGGGAGTTGTGTGTGGGAAGTTTGTGTCTTTCTGCCATTCCTGCCAGGATATGTATGTTGTATTCATCGAAACAGGCCCAGGTTTCACACTGAGTGTATAAATACAGTTAAAACATATTAACTGTATGTATTGCTGTGTTAGAGTGTCATTTTGTGTCATTTTGGTTGGTGGTGTGCCCCAGGATTTTGTAAATGTAAAAAATGTGCCGTGGCTCAATAAAGGTTGAAAATCATTGGATTAGAGGATTACAGTATAAACAGATGCCAGCAAACATTCAATGCTTTGTTACAATACGAGGAGTCACAGAAGGAAAGGCAAAGACTTCTCCTTTCGTTTCCGACTTTGGAAGTGGTGCTCATATCTCGCTCTGGGGGAGGTGCTGTTCTGCATTTCCAAGTCGAGGAGCCTGCGTTGTCACCTTCTGGTTGTGTGACTGGCATGACTGCTTGGAACATCTTATGCCTTTCCTGCTGAAATAGCACCTATTTATCTACTTACATTTGCATGCTTTCAAACTGTTAGGTTGGCAGGAGCTAGGATTAACAGCAGGAGCTCACCTCGTCCCACAGATTTGAACTGCCGACCTTCAGGTCAGCAGTTCAGCAGCACAAGGGTTTAACTCATTGCACCATTGCAGCAGTGGGTGATGTATCCTCTTTTTGTCTCTGTAATCAATATCTATACATATAATAAAAGACAATGTTTATATGTATGCGGAGGCGTTTGTGGATATGTGCCTGCTTTCTGATTGGTTGCCACTGTGGGATTATTTGCATAACGCCTCTGATTTAGCCAGCACCACCAACATTCCGGCACTCTAAAGTGGCAGAGGGGGGTAAGGAAAAGGCCTGAGGCAAGTCAGGCATGGTGGGAGTTCAAAGCGAAAACACTTTGCGGCCCCCAACAATGACAGAAGAAGACCAAACTTGGCACACAGAACCCCCAAGACCCACTCTACATTCTGGTGCAGTGTGAGGGAGGATGGAACATGGATGACCGGACTTGCAGTACTTTAACTCAATTCCTTAGAGCACTGTGGCCCATACCTATGACGGATCAGGACCAAACTTGGCACACAGAGGCCCAATGGCCCACTTTACAACCTGGTGCGGTTTAGGGCAGGATGGGTCACAAATGATGGGATTTGCAGTACTATAACCCGATTCACTTCCCACAGAAAACTGTAGCCCCTACAAATGACAGACCAGGCCCAAACTTGCCACACAGAGTACTCATGACACACTCTACATCCTGCTGCAGGGGGATGGACCATGGATGATGGGTCTTGCAGTACCTTCAGTAATTTCATGACACCACTGCAACTCCCAATAATGATGGATCACAGCCAAACTTGGCAGACAGAGCCTCCATGACCCACTCTACAACCTAGGGGTTGTTTAGAGGAGGGTGGACCATGGATGATGGGACTCGCAGTGCCTTCACTAACTTCCTGGCACCACTGCGAGCCACATAAATAACTGCTAAAGACCAACTAATACCTTTCTGAAATTACCTGGCTAGCGCCGGGTCCCCAAGCTAGTAGTTATAATAAAAGACCAGTCCTGGACCCTGTGTGTCTACTTCTTTTCCTGCAAGTGCTTGATACACTCTGTCCCATGGATTAAATAACATTTTTTAGGGCTTGGAAAGTATCCCTGATGTGAAAGGCGTACCTGCATCTTCCTCTTGATCGTTTCGAACGGGAAGGAGAACGTTTGTGCAACCGCAGCTGCCAGGCATCCGTTGGTGAAGTTCTGCAGCGGAGTGAAGCCGAGGCTGGGTTCCCCCCAAATTCTATCCAGGTGACTGTAAATGAGGAAGGAGCCCAGCGAGAAGGGGATCGCGCCTGTGGGCGACATTTATTTCGTATCAAAAGCATTTATACATATAATATATTGTATATACATATAATATTGATATTATAATGTAATACAATATAATACTACTACTAATAATATATTATAATTATATATATTTATATTACATGTAATATTACTAATAATATTATACTATAATGTTATAGTACAATGTAATATATAATATTAACATTGTGCTATGGCAATAATATAATATATTGTATTTACTTTTTACTTGTAAGCCGCTCTGAGTCCTCTCCGGGGTGAGAAGGCCGGCATAGAAGTGTTGTAAATAAGTAAATAAATAAATAAATAATAGACACGAGACCTGGGAAGCCCTGGCCCTTGAGCATTCTATTATTTATTTATTTATTCAATTTTATTTTCTGCTCCTCCCTGCAGGCTCGGGGCGGATCACAAACATACAATAAAAACACAGAATATAACAATGATAAAATAGCGGAATTGCAAATTCCTAAAACTCATGGACACAGGCATGAGCAAGCCTTTGCATTCTAGGTTTGGCTAAAAGATTTAGCTAAAAGCAAGCCTAAAAAGAGCGGTCTTGCACGCCCTCCGAAAAGGGACAAGCTCTGACATGGCACGAGTATGGTCCAGGAGTGAGTTCCAAAGCACAGGAGCCGCAACAGAGAAGGCTCGCTGTCTCGTAGTGGACAGATGGCCGGAGCGGATCGATGGAATGGCCAGCTAATTGCGCTCTTCCGAGCGTAGTGATCTCGAGGGAATGTACGGGGTAAGGCGGTCCCTCAGGTACACAGGCCCTAGACCGTGTAAGGCCTTAAAGGTAAGAACCAGCACCTTGAAGGCAATTCGGTACTCAATAGGAAGCCAGTGCAGTTGCCGCAGAATGGGAGTGATGTGCTCCCTCGCTGGTGCTCCCACCAGCAAGCGAGCAGCGGCATTCTGCACCAGCTTGAGTTTCCGGATTGTCGACAAGGGAAGGCCGACGTAGAGGGCGTTACAGTAGTCCAGCCTCGAGATGACCGTCGCTTGGATCACCGTGGCCAGGTCGTCCCTGGATAGGTAGGGTGCCAGTCGCCTAGCCTGTCAAAGATGGAAGAACGATATTTTGCTAACCATGGAGACCTGAGTCTCCATGGATAGCAAAGGGTCCAATTGGACACCCAAGCTCTTTACAAGGGATGACGGGCTAAGTTGCTCACCATCCAGGGTAGGCAACCGGCACTCATCCAGCCCAGGGCGACCGGGCCACAAGATCTCAGTCTTCGACGGATTCACCTTCACCTCTAACTGGAGATCAGCTGTGACCAGCAGTGCTGTAGAATTCGAAGAGGCACAAATGGAGGGCAAAAGAGAGAATATAAGTGTTGTAAATAAATAAATAAATAAATAAGGATAAAACAGATAAAAATCGGAGGAGCACAAGCAACAGCGGGCAACAGCAATGGCATTGTCTGTAGCCCCCAACAATTCTTCCTCCGTGCATGAGGCAGGGCATTGAGGACAAGCATACAGGTGCGGAGTTGTCTGTTCTGCTCCACAGCCACACAAAGTGGGGATTCTTTTAGGTTGTGCCACTTTGCCAGGTTGTCTTTTGATCTGCCCACTCCACTTCCGAGTCTGTTCAGGGACTTCAAAGCTGACCATTCTTGTTTTGCCCTTGGAGAAAGACCCTCGCTCATTTGGGGGTGGGTGGGTCATCCATTTGGGATTTCCTGGTTTGGCTGCCCAGAGGGATTTATTTATTTATTTGGCAGTATTTATATTTCGCCCTTCTCACCCCGTAGGGTGCTCGGGGCGGATTACAATGTACACATACATGGCAAACATTCAATGCCATAGACACATAACACATATAGACAGACAATCAGAGGCTATTTAACATTCCAATTTCTGGCCACCAGGGGAGCTGTTGCTTCACTGTCCATCTGCGACACTGATGAAGTACTTTTCGCATTCACCCGCATGCTTTTGCTGGAGATTTTTAACAGCCTCGTAAATTTTTGTCAAATTAGCCTCCCCGCACATAGGTGGTACCTAAATTTCCTACTTAAGAACATAAGAAGAGCCATGCTGAATCGAACCTCAGCCCATCTAGTCCAGCATTCTGTATCACACAGTGGCCCACCAGTTGTACACGGGGATCTCGAGCAGAAGGGAGGGCAAAACCCTGACCTGCTCCCGACCCCCCACAACCAGTACCCAGGGAAATCCTGCCTACCTCAACCAACTCCGAGGTGGCACTTGAATGTCCTTTTCAGTAACTACCGATACACTTGGTATCCATGAATCTGTCTAATCCTGCCTTGAAGTTGTTCAGGCTGACAGCTGTCACAACCTCTTCTGGAAGTGAGTTCCATAACCCAATGACCCTCTGGGTGAAGAAATATTTCCCTTTATTAGTCCTAATTTTCCTACCTTGGAGCTTTAGGAGTGCCCTCTAGTCCTAGTGTTTTGTGACAAAGAAAATAATTTTTCTTTATTCACCTTTTTCTATCCCATGCATGATTTTATACACTTTGATCAAGTCACCTCTTAAACGCCGTCTTTCAAGGCTGAAAAGACCAAGGCGTTGCAACCTGGTTTCATAAGGGAGCCGCTCCATCCCTTGGATCATTCTTGTCGCCCTTCTTTGTACCTTTTCCAGTTCCGTTATATCCTTCTTAAGGTGCGGAGACCAGAATTGTACACAGTACTCCAAATGTGGCCATACTTGACAGATGCAACTGTCTTTCGGGTTGCATAGGTCGACAACAAGCTACACAACTGGCCGGAGGCTCACTCCAACCCGGGCTGGCTTCGAACTCATGACTTTTCGGTCAGTAGTGATCTTTAATGCAGCTGACGCCCAGCCAGCTGCGCCACAGTCCTGGATAGACATATGGCTGGTGCCATCCCGAATACACAAGCAGAGCCTGGAAAAGTGACCTTTTTTGGGGTGGGTGGGAGACACTGATTCCCAGAATCCCCAAGCAAGCATGGCCAATAAAAAGGTACATCCTGCAGTGTATTTACATATAGAGTTTGACCCTGAGACCAGCATAGACCGTGAATCAGAATTGGAAAGTCAGCTATGCGTTCTTACTTGTATATGGGCTTGATAGACGTGTCAAGGGGAAATGTCTGTCTTTCTACCTCAGTTTCCTTCTCTGCAGAATTGGAAAAAAAGTTTGACCTCGTAACTTAGGCCTCAGAAGGGACCCCCAGAGACCATCTAGTCCAGGAGTCAGGAACCTTTTTGACTCAGAGAGCCATGAAAGCAAAATATTTGGAAATTTATTTCACTGAGATCCAGATAATATATATATTTTAAGACTGGATTCAACTAAATGCGAGTCTATACGTACATACGATGATAAAAGGATTTCCCCAGCAGAATGACGGGACACTTCAGACCTGGCTCTGCAAAAGGCATGCTCAGGACTCTGGGAAGGACGAGAAGACGGAAGGAAGGAGGAAAGAAAGAAAGGAGGAAATAAAGGAGGGAGGGGGAGAGGAAGAAAGAAAAGAAGAACGAACTATGGAAAAGGAAAAAAAGAAAAGCAGGAGGGAGACAAAGAGGGGAAAAGAAAGAAGGAAATGGGAAGGGAGGAAAGGAAAATGTGGGGCAAAGAAAAGAAAGGGAGTGAGGAAAAAGTAAAATAATGAAGGAAAAGAAGAAAAGAAAGAAAGAGGGAGAGAGGGAAGTGAAAATAAAGGAAGGAGAAGGAAAGGAAGACGGGGTGAAAGAATAGAAGAGGAGAGAATGGAGGAAAGAAGGAAGGAGAGAAGGAAACGGTGAAGGGGGAGAGAGAAAGGAAGGAAGAGGAAGGAAGGAAGGAAGAGGGAGAAAGGAGGAAGAGGAGAGAGGGAGGGAAAAGGAAGGAGAGAAGGAGAAGGAAAGGGTGAAGAGGAGAAAGAAAGGAAGGAAGAGGAAGGAAGAGGGAGAATGGATGAAAGAAGGCAAGGGAGAGAGGGAGGGAAAAGGAAGGAGAGAAAGAGAAGGAAAGGGTGAAGGGGGAGAAAGGAAGGAAGGAAGGAAGGAAGGAAGGAAGGGAGAAAGGAAGAAAGGAGGGGAAGGAGAGAAGGAAAGGGTGAAGGGGAAAGGAAGAAAGGAAGAGGTAGGAAGAGGGAGAATGGAGGAAAGAAAAGGAGAGGGGAGAGAGAGGGAGGAAAGGGAAGGAGAGAAGGAAAGGGTGAAAGGGGAGAAAGAAAGGAAGGAAGAGGAAGGAAGGAAGAGAATGGAGGAAAAAAGGAAGGGGAGAGAGGGAGGGAACAGGAAGGAGAGAAGGAAAGGGTGAAGGGGAGAAAGAAAGGAAGGAAGAGGAAGGAAGGAAGGGAATGGATGAAAGAAGGAAGGGGAGAGAGGGAGGGAACAGGAAGGAGAGAAGGAAAGGGTGAAGGGGAGAAAGAAAGGAAGGAAGAGGAAGGAAGGAAGAGAAAAAGGAAGGAGAAGGAAAGGAAGGGGAGAAAGGAAGGAAGGAAGAAAGGATGGAGGAAAGAAGGAAGGGGAGAGAGGGAGGGATGGAGGAAAGAAGGAAGGGGAGAGAGGGAAGGAAAAAAGGAAGGAGAAGGGTGGAGAAAAAGAAAGGAAGAGGGAGAATGGAGAAAGGAAGGAAGAAGGGAAGAGGGAGAATGGAGGAAAGAAGGAAGGAGGAGAGAGGGAGGAAAGGAGGAAGGGAGAGAAGGAGAAGGAAAGGAAAGGGGAGAAAGGGAAGAGAAAGGGAGGGAGGGAAAGGAAGAGGGAGAATGGAGGAAAGGAGGAAGGAAGGAGAGAGGGAGGGGGAAAAGGAAGGAGAGAAGGAGAAGGAAAGGGTGAAAGGGGAGAAAGGAAGGAAGGAAGGAAGGGGAGAATGGAGGAAAGAAGGAGGAAGGGGAGAGGAGGAGGGAGGAAAAGGAGAGAAGGAGAGAAGGAAAGGGTGAAAGGGGAAAGAAAGGAAGGAAGGAAGAGGGAGAATGGAGGAAAGAAGGAAGGGGGAGAGAGGGAGGGAAAAGGAAGGAGAGAAGGAGAAGGAAAGGGTGAAAGGGGAGAAAGGAAGAGAAAGGAAGGAAGGAAGGAAGAGAATGGAGGAAAGGAGGAAGGGGAGAGAGGGAGGGAAAAGGAAGGAGAGAAGGAGAAGGAAAGGGTGAAGGGGAGAAAGAAAGAAAGGAAGGAAGAGGGAGAATGGAGGAAAGAAGGAAGGGGAGAGGGAGGGAAAAGGAAGGAGAGAAGGAAAGGGTGAAGGGGAGAAAGGAAGGAAGGAAAAGGAAGGAAGAGGGAGAATGGCGGAAGCAGCAGTCGAGGCGCATTTGCGTCACTCCTCCCTGCTGAATGCTGGGAAACCGAGGCCTGGGCTGCTCTGGAGAGCCAGGTGCAATCATGAAAAGAGCCACATCTGGCTCGCGAGCCATAGGTTCCTGACCCCTGGTCTAGTCCAACCCTTTTGTCCTGCCATGCACAATCAAAGCACCATATCAGACGACACGACTATCAAGTTGATAATACCACTCCTCTCGGGATATAAGGAATGTTTCCTAAGTTAAGGAAGGCAAATGAATAGATAAGCGTGCCGCCGGTGGTACCTAAGACGGAGAGCGAAACCCCTCGGTAAAGTGCGGCGACGCCTTCCTGGTGGCAGATGGTGCAGAGAGCGTGGAGGACGCCTTTGTAGGAAGGCTGCAGCCGGTTCTGCATGATGAGGCGCGTTTGGATGACCTCCGCCGGGTACGTGGCCACGGCGGCCACCACCCCTGCCATGCCCCCAGCCACGATGGAGCCCCCATGGGAGATGTGGCCCGCCTCGTCCACAAACAGCATCACGAACCTGGTTCCGGGCACATCGGCAACACCGTCAGGGACCCAGGAAGGGAAGGAAAGTCATCAGCAACATCATCATCATCATCAACAACAACAACAACAACCCTCGTTTTGGGGACGAATGAGAAAACAATCTATATGCTATACTGCTTTGTTGTGACGCGTGAAACTGCCCTATTTGCATAAAACACTATAACACTTAGCCCTGGCACTCAAACTACAACTCCCAGCATCCCCCATTGCGCTGAGCCCTAGCAAATTACAACTTCCATGATTCCATGCGAAACTACAACTCTCAGCATGCCATAGAATTGAATCATGTAAACTACAACTTCGAGCATCCTATAGCATTTGGCCACATCAAACTACGATTCCCAGCATCCCATAGAACCTTGGGCCTTGAGAAACTATAACTCCCAGCACCCCATAGCATTAGAGTCATGAGAAACTATAATTCCCACCACTCCATAGTACCATGGGCGATGAGAAACTATAACTCCCAGCACCCCATAGCATTAGTCATGACAAACTATAATTCCCACCACTCCATAGTACCATGGGCCATGAGAAACTATAACTCCCAGCACCCCATAGCATTAGAGTCATGAGAAACTATAATTCCCACCACTCCATAGTACCATGGGCCATGAGAAACTATAACTCCCAGCACCCCATAGCATTAGTCATGACAAACTATAATTCCCACCACTCCATAGTACCATGGGCCATGAGAAACTATAACTCCCAGCACCCCATAGCATTAGAGTCATGAGAAACTATAATTCCCACCACTCCATAGTACCATGGGCCATGAGAAACTATAACTCCCAGCACCCCATAGCATTAGTCATGACAAACTATAATTCCCACCACTCCATAGTACCATGGGCCATGAGAAACTATAACTCCCAGCACCCCATAGCATTAGAGTCATGAGAAACTATAATTCCCACCACTCCATAGTACCATGGGCCATGAGAAACTATAACTCCCAGCACCCCATAGCATTAGTCATGACAAACTATAATTCCCACCACTCCATAGTACCATGGGCCATGAGAAACTATAACTCCCAGCACCCCATAGCATTAGAGTCATGAGAAACTATAATTCCCACCAGTCCATAGTACCATGGGCCATGAGAAACTATAACTCCCAGCACCCCATAGCATTAGTCATGACAAACTATAATTCCCACCACTCCATAGTACCATGGGCCATGAGAAACTATAACTCCCAGCACCCCATAGCATTAGAGTCATGACAAACTATAATTCCCAGCACCCCATAGCATTGAGCCTTGACAAACTATAACTCCCAGCACCCATAGCACTGAGCCTTGACAAACTACAACTCCCAGAGCCTCATAGTACCATGGGCCATGTCAAACCATAACTCCCAGCATCCCATAGCCTTGAGCCATGACAAACTATAATTCCCATCACTCCATAGTACCATGGACCATGACAAACTATATCTTGCAGCATCCCATAGCCTTGAGCCATGACAAACTATAATTCCTATCACTCCATAGTACAAACTTCAACACCCAGCACCCCCTAGGGCCTTGGGCTGTGACAGGCTAAGTCCCGGCACCCCATAGCCTTGAGCCATGACAAACTATAACTCCCAGCACCCTATAGTACAATTGGCCATGGCAAACTATATCTCCCAGCAAGAAGGCATAACATTGAGCCAAGTCAAACCACAACTCCCAGCAGCAGCACCGCACAGGAGGGCCTTGGGACATGCGGAACTACAACTCCCGGCGGGCGGGCGGCACCCCCCTGGGCCTAGGCCCCGCTGCTGTGTCTCCCCACCTGCGCTGGGCGGCGAGCTGTGCGGCGGCGGCGGGGAGGAGGCGGAGGAGGGCGGCGAGGTTCCTTCCAGAGCGCGGCCTTGCCCTCGGCCCGACCAGGCGCCGCGCCCCGGCCCGCAGCCCGCCCGGCCCCCGCGGAAGCCCGCCCGCGCCTGGCCCAGCGCGCACAGCGTTCCAGCGGCGCCCCGCCGACAGCCCCGCCGCCCCCGCCAGCCCCGCGCACCACGCCGCCTGCGCCCCCGTCAGCCGCCCTCGCGCCGCCAGGTCGCCATCGCCGCCTCCCGAGGGGGGGAGGAGGGGCGGGGCCTGCTCGCCCTGGGAGGAGTCAGGGCTCCCGTGCCAGGCCATGGGATATGAGAAGGGGCGGGGCCTCACTATGGGAGGAATGCCGTCTCCACTGCCAGGCTATGGGAAAGGGGCGTGGTCATCTGAGAGAGGGGCGGGGCTTTCTTGCTGTGAAGAATGCATTCTCTGCTACCAGGCTATGAAAAGGGGCGGGGCCGTCTCGAGAGGGGGCGGGGCCTCACTATGGGAGGAATGCCTTCTCCACCGCCAGACTATGGGAAAGGGGCGTGGTCATCTGGAGAGAGGGCGGGGCATCCTCACGGTGGGAGGACAGCATTCTCCGCAACCAGACTATGGGAAAGGGGCGGAGCCATCTGGAGAGAGGGGCGGGGCCTCCTCGCTGGGAGGAATGCATTCTCCGCTACCAGGATATGAGAAGGGGCGGGGCCGTCTCGAGATAGGGCGGGGCCTCACTATCATCTGGAGAGAGGGGCGGGGCCTCCTCGCTGGGAGGAATGCATTCTCCGCTGTCAGGATATGAGAAGGGGCGGGGCCATCTGAAAAGAGGGGCGGGGCCTCACTATGGGAGGAGTGCCTTCTCCACTACCAGACTATGGGAAAGGGGCGGGGCCATCTGGAGAGAGGGGCGGGGCCTCCTCGCTGAGATGAATGTATTCTCCGCAACCAGGCTATGGGAAGAGGCGGAGCCATCTGGAGAGAGGGGCGGGGCCTCCTCGCTGGGAGGAATGCACTCTCCGCAGCCGGGTTATGGAAAGGGGCGGGGCCATCTCGAGAGAGGGGCGGGGCCTCACTATGGAAGGAATGCCTTCTCCACTGCCAGACTATGGAAAATGGGCGTGGTCATCTGGATTGAGGGGCGGGGCCTCCTCCACTGCCAGACTGTGGAAAGGGGGTGTGGTCAACTTGAGAGAGGGGCGGGGCCTCCTCACGGTGGGAGGAGTGCATTCTCCGCAACCAGACTATGGGAAAGGGGCGGAGCCATCTGGAGAGAGGGCGGGGCCTCCCTGCTGGGAAGAATGCACTCTCCGCTCCCAGGATATGAGAAGGGGCGGGGCCGCCTCAAGAGAGGGCGGGTCCTCACTATCATCTAGGGAGGGGGCGGGGCCTCCTCGCTGAGAGGAATGCATTCTCCGCTACCAGGCTGTGGAAAGGGGCGGGGCCATCGGAAAAGAGGGGCGGGGCCTCACTATGGGAGGAATGCCTTCTCCACTGCCAGACTGTGGAAAAGGGGCGGGGCCTCCTCGCTGGGAGGAGTGCATTCTCAGCTACCAGGCTATGGAAAAGGGGCGGGGCCATCTCGAGAGAGGGGCGGGGCCTCACTAAGGGGGGCATGCCTTCTCCACGGTCAGACTATGGAAAAGGGGCGTGGTCATCTGGAGAGAGGGTCGGGGCATCCTCACGGTGGGAGGAGTGCATTCTCCGCAACCAGGCTATGGAAAGGGGCGGAGCCATCTGGAGAGAGGGCGGGGCCTCCTCGCTGGGAGAAATAAATTCTCCGCTACCAGGCTATGGAAAGGGGGTGGGGCTACCATAAAAGAGGGGTGGGGCCTCACTATGGAAGGAATGCCTTCACTGCCAGACTGTGGAAAAGGGGCGGGGCCTTCTCACGGTGGGAGGAATGCTGTCTCCGATGCAAAGCTATGGAAAGGGGGCGGAGCCAGCCGTGGAAGAGGGGCGGGGCCTACTCGCAGGAAAGATTACAATACATCACCTGCTGCCAGGCTATGGGGAAAGGGGCGGGGCGAGCGGGGAAAGAGGGGCGGGGCCTAGACCCTGCGGGAGTCAATTCCCTGCCAATAAAGCGAGCTGTCAAACCGGTTTCGAACTGCGTCAATTCCCCAGTGTAGATGCATCCAGGAAAAAAACAACAACACAAAACTCAATAACAAGAACCCAGGAGGAGGGAACCCAGCCAGGATTGGGGAAGGCTTCTTCCTCTTCTCAATGAGGGAATCTTGAGGGGAGGCTGGGGAAGGGGGTCCCAATCGAGGCAGGCTTCAGGCGCAGAAGCAGGCCCTGCATCATCCCTATCACCCCCCTGGAGGGCCCGCCTCACTGCCTGCCGCCTTCCTTTTCCTGTCAGGTTCAGGAACGAGGAGGAAGAGGCGGTCCTTCTCCGAGGCCTCCCTCCCTCCCTCCCTCCCTCCTCGGGGACCCTCGTGCTCCGCCCCAGGAAGGAGAAGCAGCAGCAGAAGGAAGAAGAGGAAGAGCAGTAGCAGAGGAGGAGGACGAGGCCTACACGGTGAGCGTGGAGGCGTCAGGCCGCGCTAGGCCTCACTAGGCCGCGGGGAGCCTTTCAATGCGTTTCCTGTCAGTCATAGAAAGGGGGAGGGCTGTGTATGTGGGGAGGGGGGCTGGGTTCCATTTATTTGGGGGCGGGAGAAAGAGGAGAGAAGTCTTCAGTGTGTGTGAGGAGAAGGTGAAGGCCTGGCTTCAAGTCTGAGTTGGATATTTGAGGCCTGGGGTTTTCCTCTATTAGGGCCTGGGGTTGTGCTTTATTAGGGCCTGGGGTTTCATTTTGATTGGGATTTTGGGTACTTTGAGGGTCCATGGAGCCTTATTGGGAGAAAGAAGGAGGGGAGGTGAAAGCCAGAAAGACAGCTCCATCTTGTCCCCTGTGTTAGGCTTGTCATATAATATATTGTATATCCATATAATATTTATAATATTATAATGTAATACAATACTACTACTACTAATATGATGCTATAATTATATATATATTATAAGTAATATTACTAATAATATTACAGTACAATGGTATAGTACAATATAGTCATATATAATACTGATATTGTGCTATGCTAATAATATAATATATTGTATATATGTATATATATATATATATCTTGTAAGCTGCTCTGAATCCCCTTCGGGGTGAGAAGGCCTCCTGCACTGTCCTTATAATGTAATATAGTATAATATATAGTATAATATAGTATGGTATAGCATATTGTATATAATGTTGTATATAATGTATATTGTATATATGTATGTTGTATCTATTATATAAATGGGTTCACGTCATGTGATGTATACCTCAAACAAAGAAACCATACAACGCAGAAACACAATACTTGCCAACAGAAATAGGCCTCAAGCAAGGTACGTTTGTAGCAAAGAAACTTTCCCCCCCAAAACCTAAAAGGCCCCCAAAACAACGAGTAAAAATAAAACTACATTTACCAGCATCCTCCGGGGCAGCCAAAGACTCACCCAGCCTCTACATTCTGAACAACATGATTGGCTGCCAATAAGGGCGGATTTGCATAACTGCTGCACTGGCCAGCCAACATGAAAATTCCGATCCATAATAAACTGCCAAAACAGAATAAGGAAAAGGCCTGAGCCAATCCCCAACACAAACACCCAAATCACTTCCAACCGAAAATTTACACCCCAAAATATCACAGACCACGCCCAAAATTGACAGTAAGGCTTCATTAACTTGATTTCCCAAACTAGCCCTCACTTACTGGGAAGCTGTTTACGCTCTGAATTGACAGTAAGACTTCATTAACTTGATTTCCCTAACTAGCCCTCACTTACTGGGAAGCTGTTTACGCTCTGAATTGACAGTAAGGCTTCATTAACTTGATTTCCCAAACTAGCCCTCACTTACTGGGAAGCTGTTTACGCTCTGAATTGACAGTAAGACTTCATTAACTTGATTTCCCTAACTAGCCCTCACTTACTGGGAAGCTGTTTACGCTCTGAATTGACAGTAAGACTTCATTAACTTGATTTCCCAAACTAGCCCTCACTTACTGGGAAGCTGTTTACGCTCTGAATTGACAGTAAGACTTCATTAACTTGATTTCCCTAACTAGCCCTCACTTACTGGGAAGCTGTTTACGCTCTGAATTGACAGTAAGACTTCATTAACTTGATTTCCTAACTAGCCCTCACTTACTGGGAAGCTGTTTACGCTCTGAATTGACAGTAAGACTTCATTAACTTGATTCTCCCGACTAGGCCTCAGCTCATTGGACATTGTGTATGGCCTGAATTGACAGTAAGGCTTCATTAACTTGCTGTTCCTAACTAGGCCTCAGCTCATGGGACATTGTGTATGGCCTGAATTTACAGTAACCTACCTTGGCACACAGAGCCCCGACCATGCATGATGGGACTTGAAGTACCACCATGGAAAATGGGATTTGTAGTACTTCAAAACCCATCATTCCCCACAGACCACTGTGGGCCAGAACCAAGACCAATAAAGACCCAACTTGGCACACCATGCCCCCCATGACCCACACTCCATCCAACTGCAGTTTAGAGGAGGGCACACCGTGGATGATTGGACTTTCTCGCATCTCCTAAAAAGGGCACAGCAACGCGTGCCGGGTACAGCTAGTATAGTATATAATGGTATAGTATCCAGAGATCTCCACCCTCCACGATGTCCTGGCCTGTTCCACCAGTGAGGTGTGCACACCCTTTCCTAAATGTAAACCTTAAAGAAGAAAACAACTCCTCTCCATTGGCACCCCTTTGTTGTGGGGGAGAGGCTTGCGTACCCTAATGAAGTTGTGAGCTATGCTGGTTGTGGCAAAATAGCCACCGGTAGGGCCTCCCATGCTAGACAGGTCACAACCGAAGGGTCTGACGAAGAGCCTCAAAGGGCAGGATGGGATCTCTAGAGAAGGAAAACTCTGATTTCAAACCTGGGCAGATGGTGCTCGTTTAACTCTGTAAGGTCAACCATCTAGAGAAGGAAACTCAAACCAAACCTACGACCTGAGGACCTTGCTGCCACCATCCCAGCTTGCTAGGCCCCGGCAGTTGAAACTTTGGTTTAAAGGGTGAGGCCAGTTCTGTGCACGCTGCGCTCCACCAGAAAGGTCCATTGCACAGGCTCGAAGGACACATCCATATGCCGAATCATCAACGCGCTTGTAGAAAGCGTGGGATGAGTCCTTCCCGAATCTTCATTCGTGAAGAAAAGCCAAGAAGTATATTGTATATACACATACGGTAATATTGATAATGTTGTAATGTAATACAGTATAGTATAATTATATATTTTATATTGCATGTGATGTTACTAATAATGTTACGGTATAATGTTATAGTACAGTGTAATCTGTAATATTAATATTGTGCTATTATTATTATTAAACTTTATTTATACCCTGCCACCGTCTCCCAGAAGGGACTCGGGGTGGCTTACATGAGGCCAAGCCCAACAACACATAGTAAAATAACACAACAGCAAATAAAACAATACAATCACTATAACTTACAATAAGCAATAAACAACAACACAGTTTAAAAGCATTATGACTGGACCCAATGTAAATTATTAAAATTTTAAAATAAATAACAGTGTGTGCGAACGGAGGTAGGATGTGTGTCATAGGAGGGTTTTTAGAAGAGAGCAGACAACCCATCAGGTGATTAAAGTGCTTCTGAGGATATTTTGCAAAGGTTGATCAGAGCAGGGCATTATTTACTTTATTCTGGGAAGGCTCATTGGAACAGCCATGTTTTCAAGCTCCGAAAAACTGCCAAAGTGGGGCCTGTCTGATATCCTTAGGCAGAGAGTTCCAGAGTCGGGGGGCCAGCACAGAGAAGGCCCTCTCCCTCATCCCTACCAATCGAACCTGCAAAGTGGGTGGGACAGAGAGCAGGGCCTCTCCAGATTATTGAAGAGATCGTCTGGGTTTGTAGATGGAAATGCGGTCACGAAGGTAGGCGGGTCCCAAACCGTTCAGGGCTTTGTAGGTAAGAACCTGCACCTTGAATTGGGACCAGAAGATGAACGGCAACCAATGGAGCTCCTTAAACAGGGGGGTTGACCGCTCCCTGTAGGACGCCTCAGTTAGTAATTGCTATGGCAATAATATAATATATTGTATTTACATTTTACTTGTAACCCGCTCTGAGTCCCCTTCGGGGTGAGAAGGGTGGCATATAAATGTCACAAATAAATAAATATCAATGTCATAAATAAATAAATATAGGGTTGGGAAATGAAGGAAGGAAGGCAGGCTGGCATCAGTAAGGAAAAGATCTGATTCCAGTTAGGTTTTTGGGGGAGTTACATTTTGCAAAGCATCCTTTCAAGGCTGGGGAAAGGCCTGCGAGGGTTCAAAGGTGGGTTGGTTTGGAGGGCTGGGGGAAGGAGATTTGGGGTTATGAGGTTGATTTCAGCGGGACTGTGAAGATCCAGGAAATCTTATTGTGGGAAAGGAGGAGAGAAGAAGGAGGTTTGAATAACAAATCCCCGTACTTTGACCAACTCAGTACAAAATGCCATTTGATGCACTTTATCTCACCCTTTAGTGAAATTAAACCCCATTGTTTGTCCCATCTGAACCTCCCACCAGATACACTACCATACTCATCCATCTCACCCAGGGTTTTAAAATTCTATCCTTTTTAATTGGCCCTGCCACTCTGCTCATTTTTTTGTTATTTTATGTTATATCTTGTGTTTATCTTGTATTATTTTTTGTTATATTTTATTTGATGGATGATTGTATGTATTCTTTTGCCTTGTTGTAATTGTAGGGCTTGGCCTCATGTTACCTGTCCCCGAGTCCCCTTGGGGAGATGGTAGCAGGGTATAAATTAAAAATATATATTTTATTTAATTTTATTATGAAGGCCAGTTGTGGGTATTGAGTTGGGACAGGAAGCCTGGCATCAATAAGGAAGGGGCCTAGCTCCAGTGGGACTTGATTTTTGGCGTGGTTTACATTCCACAAAGCTCCTTTTCAAGGCTGGGGAAGGGTCTGCGATGGTCAAAGTCAATGGGGAAGGAAATGGGGGTCTCCTTGGGGTTGGTTTGGCGGGTTGGGCTTTTATTTTGGGGGAGATGTATAGCGTATGTAGGATTTAAAAGGAGCCTGCTGTGTGTGTGTGCAGGGCTGACTAATAATAATTCATATCTCACTTCAGAAAATCAGATGTGACTTGAGTAGAATTTGGTTTTTGGCAGTTACATTCTGCAAAGCTCCGTTTCAGGGCGGGGAAGAGTCTACGAGGGTTCAAAGAGAAGGAGGAGGCATGGGGAAGGCCATTGGGTTAGTCCCCCTTGGGGTTGGCTTGGAGTGTTTGGGGCGGAAAGAAAAAGGGAAGGAGCGCCCCCTGGGGTTGGTTTGAGGGTCAGGGTTTTTATTATTTGGGGAAAGGGATTTGGGATTGTGGAGGTGGGTTCTGTGAGGGTCCTGGGAGTCCTATTAGGGGGGGGGGGATAGGAGGGGAAATCAGGGCCAGCTGTGAGTATAAGGTTGGGAAGGAAGGAGACCAGGCACCAAAAAGGAAGAAGCCTGACTCCAGTGGGATTTGATATCCAGGGCAAGGGAAGTGCTGGGAAGCGTCTGCAAGGGTTCAAAGGAAAGGAGAGATGGGGAAGACAATGTGGGTCCCCTCAGGTTGGTTTGGAGGGCTAGGATTTGAGGAAGTCATTTGGGCTTTGGCTGCGAGACACCCATACTATTATGAGGGCAAGCCTGTGGGGAAGGTTCTGTGTGGGGAAAAGATGTGGGTTGTTGTTATTACTGTATGTTTATTTATACTCCACTTATTCTCTCCATAAGAGTGAGTTGGAGGTGTAAGGTTTGAGGGGAGGGTTGCTGACATAATGGGGTTTGCAGCATGGGTTGTATGGGGTCCAAACTGTTGAGCGGGGCTTCTTCTTTTAGGGAGAGGAAGGGTGGGCATAGGTACCCTGTACTGCTGTTGTGGCTGAGTTTTCTGAATCTAGAGCACTTCCTTACCCCACAATGGTGCTTTTGTGCATTTCTTTTTAGATATGGTGCTTTTTCCTTGCCATTTGTTTAAATAACTTGCACATCATTCATTTTAGGGGGATATTAAACTCCCATGGGTGCATTTCTTTCATTAGAATGCTTCTTAATAAAGAAAATAAACAGTGTGCCACCTGATGTTCCTTTGTGACTGAGGTATTTTTTTCCAAAGTGGGAGCAGGTGATGGCTTTGTCTGCAGTTGTATTTTACGTATTTTTTTTCCACTTTGTTCTCCCTTGAGGTCTTCAATTTGGTCCTTAGGTCTCAGAAGGAACCTTACTGCAATTTGCCAGGAACCATTCCTCATACATCTGTACAGAAAAATAACTAGGTAGAGTGTATTGTTGAGCTTAGACCCGAATACAAAAATATGTAGGAATAGGACATTTTAAGGAGGAGTGCTGAATGTAAAATGAGTATATCATAATTTCCAGTACAGAGCGCGAAGACAAAGTTGGAAGACTGAGGGAGGAAAGAAACACCTATTCAAGAGAGCCAAAATATACGGAGATGGAAAAAAGCAATTATTTCTATCAACTTTAAATTACCTTTCAAAGCGTACTGCATTTCAAGGTGTGTAACTAACTGTATAGTGATTTCATATCCTTTGAGGAAAAAATATATATTGCTAAGTTCTGTTAAACTTGAGATAAAAGTATTACGGTTTAATAAATACAAAAAAATGTTGTCTTGAGTGAATGGAAGTATTTTTGTGCAATTTAAAAAAAAAGAGTGAATGCATTCTTGAAATAGAAAATGCATTGCTTCATTCTCTACTTTCTGAGAATTAAGAAAACAGAATGGATTTTTGCTTGTAAGGCTTAATTTTTTTTTTAACCAGTAGTAAACATGCTTTTGCACATTTCAGAAAGTTTGGTCTGTGCAACTTGCATGTTCTCTTGTTTTGGATAAATTCAGTTATATGTAGGCCTTTCTCTTTTTAATATTCAATACTTATTGGCATGATTAGAGATGTTACACTGCCCTTATACCCTAAGGGCAGTAGATCCTATCTGATCTTGAAAGCTAAGCAGGGCCATCCCTTGTTAGTGCTTGCCTGGGAGACCAGCATTGAATCCCAGGGTGCTGCAGGCTATATTTCAGCAGAAGGAACTTGCAAAACCACCTCTGAGTATTCCTTGCCTGAGAAGACCCTATAAAATTCATGGGGTCACCGTATATCAACTGGAGACTGGAAAAGACACCCACACAGATGTCAGAATTATTTATTTTTGTTTGTATTCAGATGTCAGATAACTGCCTTTATATATGCTGAAGTATTAAGTAGTTGCCTGACTGCTAGAATCACATGCGAGCAATAATACATAATGTTATTTGCACGCTTGGGCTGGAGTAAATCTCACTGAAATGCAAGGTGCATTTTTGTTGTTAACCAGTTTAATTCACAAAAGTGAGTTTGGTTGATCAAAAATGTGACAAACTGCCTAAACAGATGAATCACTTAAACAGTGAGTGCATATCTGTATGGTGCAAGAAGCTGTTCCTGATAACCATGCAGGCTATAAGGAGCATGCTTTACCTGCAGCGTAACCCATCCTTTTAATTGTTTTTCTAAAGGACCTTTGGATGCCATGACAGTCACTCTAGTGTGCGATGCCTCGGAAGCTATGGAGCTCTGTGCTTCTCAGCGACTCTATCTTAAGCCAGTAGCGAAACTGACAATCAGTGTGCTGCTTCCAGAACACACCGGCTCACCCCGAGCCTTCTCTAAGTGGGAAGTGATGGACAAGCTGAAGAATATGATTTGTCCTGACCAGTTCACCAGCGTAAAGGTCTCAAAGAGCACTAAGGGACTCCTTCGCCTCGAGGGAGAGGCAGAAACCAAGCGCTTGGTCTGTAGCCTCAAGGAAAAGCTCCATGGCAAGATGATAAAACTCAATGGTTTTAAAGATGATTTGCAAGTAGTTGCTACAGAGGCACCTCTGGATTTCCCAACTCCACAGGAGTTGGGAGCCAATGCGAACAGTAGAGAATGGCCGGAAGGAAACTTTGCGGAGCAAAGCAAGGATGTGGCGGATTGCCTCCATTTGGAAGGATTGCCGTGCAAATGGTTTGCTCCGAGAGGTTCAGATAGTGAAGTGCCGAGCGAAGATGTCTTGAGAACAGTGTTTGAACGTTTTGGAAAGATCAAGAACATAGATATCCCCATGCTTGATCCGTATAGGGAAGAAGTGGTGGGAGGAAGTACACATAATTTCACTTTCCGTGGCCTGAGGACATTTGAGGCTTTTGTCCAGTACCAAGCGTCCACGTCTTTCTCAAAAGCTATGGAAACACTTAAGGGAATGAAGCTGATGTTTAAAGGGGATGATGGAAAAGCTCTTGCATGTAACATCAAGGTAAGAGGTAATCGCAGCAGTCGCCTCAGTTTAGTTTAGATGAGATTTATTTGGCTCTAAACTTTTGTGGACTAATCACCACTTTCTTGGACACAAGCTGTGGTTCATAAAAGAAAAAGTCTTTTAAGTAGTAGTAGACCAGTGTTTCTCAACTTGAGGGTTGGGGCCCCTGGGGACGTTGCGAGGGGGGTTTCAGAGGGGTCGCCAAAGACCACCAGAAAACACACATTTCTGATGCTCTTAGGAACCTCTTTTGGCAGAGAAGGCTCATGATCTCTCTGCCTATCCTTCTCTTCCTTTTTGGAAACAGATGGAGAATCCTCCCTCCTCCTGCTGCGATCAGGCTGGCTGTCCTCTCAGCCAAGGGGAGGGCTGTTTCTGAGACCCCAATGGAAAGGGGAGAGCAGGCGTGCTTGTTGCATGGCAGCGTATTTAGCATGCACAGGCAAGGGAGTATGCGAGGCTGGAGGGAGGCAGGGAGGAATGTGCCTGCACGATGTGGGACTGAGAGTGGCCCAGCGGCATCAGGAGCAGAAGCAGTTTAGGTAATTTGTAACACTGTTTCTTAGAAAAATGTGGGTGAACTACAACTCCCAAAATTGTGGGTCAGTCCTCCCCAAACCCTGCCTATATTCACAGTTTGCTTCATTGGGTCTGTGTGCCCAGTTTGGTTCAGATCCATCAATGGATCACAGGACACAATGGTCACAGGGTTCTCTGGATGCAGGGAGAACTTCAGTTACCATCATGTTGGGTCAGTCATCCCCCCCCCCCCGATAGTATTCAAAGTTGGTCATATTGGGTATTTGTGCCACCTTTGGTCCAGATCCATCACTTGAGTGCACATTGCTCTGCCAGTGTGGGTGAAGTATAACTCCCAACCTCTGAGGTCAGTCCCCTTGAAACCCCTCCTGTATTCAGTTTGGCTTGTTGGGTATGTGTGGCAAGTTTATTAGTTCCATCACCAAGTGGTACAGAGTGATGCCCCCACACCAACCCCACCAGTATTCAATGTTGGCCATGTAGGTAGCGTGCCAAGTTTGGTGCAGATCCCTTGTGGGCTATATTCAGAGTGTTCTTTGATTGTAGGTGAAGTATAAATCCCAGCAACTATCACTCCCAAATGACAAAATCAATCCCAACCTCACCAGTATTCAAATTTGGGCGTATAGTGTATTTGTGCCAGTTTTGGTCCAGGGAAAGAAAATACATCCTGCATATCAGATATTTACATGACGATTTGGAACAGTAGCAAAATGACAGTTATGAAGTAACAATGAAAATAATGTTATGGGTGGGGTCATGACAATATGAGGAATGGTGTTAAGGGGTCGCGGCATTAGGAAGGTTGGGAACCATTGGTGTAGAAGATGATTTCTGTGCCATCAGCTGTTCAGGTTGGGTTGCATAGCAAGGGCCTTCCTTACTGTTGTAGTGGAGGCAGTGAGGCCAAAGGGTCTTGGGGAAACTTTCTGTGCTGGACTTACAGCCCAGAGGAGCCAGAGGCTTTTTGTGTATTTGGCCAGCGCAAGAGAGCAATGCCACTTTTTCGTCCTCTTTATTTTGCAACAGGTGACGTCTGATGCCACCAGTCATTTCAGTGAGGCTGCTATAAACCAGAGAAACCTGGAAAGATTAACACTGCAAGGGCTAGAGCAAGAAAGAAGGCGGGAGGAAAACAGAGGGAAAAGGGGGACGGAAAGGTGAGGAACTTCATTTTTTTATTTTTATATATGATCATGTTTGGCCTCTATGGATGCCTGGGAGAGGAAATGGCAGTGACTGGGTGTGGTTGGTCCCTTGAGGAGATGTCATTGGTGCTTTCATCTCTCCGGGGAACAAAAATCCATACTCTAAAACCTGCCCTCGATGTATACATGTGTACATATACCATAGTACAGGCAGTCCCCAAGTTATGAACAAAATAGATTCTGTAGGTTTGTTCTTAAGTTGAATTTGCATGTAAATTGGAACAGGGACCTTTTTAAAGAGTAACTAGAGTGTTCTCTCTCTCTCTCTGTGTATGTATATGTGTGTGTGTGTATATATATATATATATACACACACACACACACACACACATGCTTTGGATCACATAAGGAAGGGCGAACACCCCTGTAGAGTTTCCTTTTCTGTCTGTGCCCTTGTTCAGGAGATTTCCACTTACTTTCTGTCCCTTTGACTTTGGAAAATTTGGCTTGTTGTGGAAACAAGAATTGGGGTAAAGCTTAGGGTTAACACCCAAGCCTCAGTGTGTGTCATTGCTTGTTTTCTCAGCTTCCCTTATCTCTCCAGAGGGCTTCTTTGGTGCTAAATTACACCTGAGCAGCAATAACACCTGAGGCTATATGTTGGAAGGAAAGTTGTTATGTTAAAGACAGAAGTAGTAACACTAGCTTTGGGGGCCATCATGGACTATGTTTTACTTCTCACTACTGCTCACTATTCTCAAACTATTTAGCTCTGGGATTTTCTAACGGTTACATAAATTGATTTGACATCACAATGACAAAACAAAAACATTTTATTCTACTCTATCTCCCTGAGGGGATTTAGAACGGATTACAGTCTATACAAACACAAGCAAACATTCAATGCCTTGATACAATGAGACAGAAATTCACATACAAAGGCAAAGGCTTCCCCTTTCTTCCCCGGCTTCTGGCGGTGGTGCTCAACTCCGGCTGTGGGGGAGCTATTCCTCTCCATTTGCAAGCTAAGGAGCCTGCGTTGTTGGTAGACACCTCTTCTGCAACTTCCAGCCCTTTCAGATTCCTTGGCTTCAACATGAAGTCAGTTTTGCTTCCCTTTTGTACAGAGCTGAGCGTATACTTTTGTAGTTTTGATTGAACCTAATAAAAGCCTAACTCTGGATTTTTGGAGCTTTTGAAGTGTGAGGGTTTGGATTGCCTCCTTCCAGTGTTAGGAGTCTGCATTTCTTCATAAATCACTACTTCTGTAACTAAATTATATATCATGAATGACAGGATCATCATGGTATGCCTGGTGTATAGATATGGTAGCATTACCATAGAGAAGGTAAACCAAAACATGTGAATTATACATGGATGCTGTAGTCAACCTCCTCTGTCTGTAGGTGCTTCTGAGATAATGAACTCTCTATACTTTTAAACTTATTTTGGCACCTTTGCAATTTTAATTTATCAAACAGTTTGGGAATTACTGATCTGTAAAATGGGAAAATACTATTTATTTCCCCTTTACTATATTTCCCTGAAGGCCTTAGGTATTTACAAAGGAGGACTATTTAGACATGAATATGTTGTCCCGCCCACCCCTAAAGTTAGATGTGGCATGTGACAGAGGAGCATTGGCTGCATCTTAGGGCCAAATTTTTTGACTCAAAGCAAATTGAGGTAACTGGGTCTCAAACTATGATGGGTAGAAGAAGAGCCAAATTATGTATTAGCTAAGGAAGAATGTGGGCTGCAATCTAACCTTTAGGCATGTGTTCAAGTCCCATTAAAACTAATGAGTCTTAACATGTGTAGGTTTGTTTTCAGATAAAGTCTTTTAGATATAATCCCAGGATATCTTGAGATTGTACGATGTTTCAAGAGAAAGTTTCAGCGTGTCTTGAAATATTTTTTCTTGGATATTTATTTATTTATTAACTTTATTTCTACCCCGCACCCATCTCCCCAAGGGGACTTGGGGCGGCTTACATGAGGCCAAGCCCAACAACACATAACATCAAAACAATAGCAATTATAAAAACAATACAATCAATAAAACTCAACACAAGCAATAAAAGACAATTTAAAACCATTCGAGCAGGCCAAATGGGAATGTTAAAATTTAAAATAAATAAACACTGGGTGCAGATAGTGGTAGTTTGCATATAGCAGAAAGGCTTCAAGGACAATATGGGGCAGACACAAAACAGGTAATTAAAGTGCTTCTGAGGACATTTGCAGAGATTGAACACGGCAGGACGTCATTTACTTCATTCAGGGAGTATATATATATATATGCTTGGGGACCCGGCAGTGCCTGGGTTATATGAAAAAGGCATTGTTTGTTTTGTGGTGTTAACGTCGTATCAGTAATTTGTAGCTCTATTTCTTAGAAAAAAGGTCAGTTTTTCCTGTTTTTTAATGAATGTTCCCATTAGAAAATGCATAAGGATGTGGGTGAAGTGCAATTCCCAAAATCATGGGCCAATCACCCCAAACCCCACCAGTATTCAAAATTTGCCATGTTGGGTCTGTGAGCCAAGTGTGGCGAGATATGTCATTCATAGGGACCGCAGTGGTCTCTGGAAGTAAGAGAAGGTACTGCAAATCCCATCATCCATGGCGATTTTGGTGCAGATGCAGCTTTGGTTGGGTTCACACTGGTCTCTGGTGAACTACAACTCCTATAAATCATGGTGAATTCTACACAAACCTCTTGTTCAGTTGCTTGCTGTGTGGCATAGGAAAGGGTTAAGGGAGAGGCAGTGGGCGGGGTCATGCAAATTCCACACCCATGGAGAGAGAAAGGAACCCTGAGATGGCCATTCTGGAAGAAAAACAGAACATCTAGGATGAATGGTCCCTGAATGAAAGCCTTCACTTGGGTGATAGGTAGTATGGTGTTCGGGGAAGATATTGGCAGAGGTTGGGAGACATGTTTGCGGTGCTTGCTATAACCTGAAATGTCTTTGGAGGGAGGTATTTTGGTGGCTCCCCAGCACTGCCGGTTAAAGCTGTTTGTGGAGGCGGGAGGCTGTGTATGTGGACACCTCCGCCATATACACACATACACATTTTCATTTTTATTATGTGTATAGATAGATATATATGAGGTGTTGTGTTCAAAATACCAATTTCTACATGGCACTACTGCTTGATTCCAAGCATGAATAATCCTTCCGTTCAGCATCAGTAAAACTTTTCCTACCCTCCAAAGGTTAGAAATGTAATATGAGGCTGTTTAAAAACAAACAAACAAAAAAAACAAATCTAAATTGTCCCATATTAACAATTGCCTAGAAAAAGACGTGGTGATGATGATGATGATGATGAAAAAAAGGTTGGAGAAGGAAAGAGGAAGTCTAAGATCAAGAGACGGGGAAAAAGACAGATAGATCGCGATGACAAACGCCCAAGAAAGCAGCAGAAGGTAACAGCGGGAGAAGAGTTGTGGCCAGAAAATATGCCTGAATGGGAAGAGAGGAAATACCTCCTAGCTCAGAGAAGAGTGGAATCTATCAGGCTGCTTACAGTGCTGATAAACCAAATCAAAGTAAGAATACAAGTCTTTTTTCACAAATATTCCAAAGGACTACTGACAGATCTGTATTTCAGAATATGTAGGGAAAAGAGGTCCCAGGCTCCCTACTCCAGGTGCACTTTATTTTGGTGCATTAGACCAAGTTTGAGCAAACTTTGGTCCTCCAGGTGCTTTGGACTCCAACTCCCGGTAGGTTGTTAGGAATTATGGGAATTAAAGTCCAAAACATCTGGAGGGCCGAAGTTTGCCCATACCTGTATTAGACTAACTGTGAGATGGAAGGGAGAGTTACATATTCAAGGGATAGCACCATGTTATCATTAGCTGTGAGAGTCGGCCATCTCTTGACAATCTTTTTTGGTTCTTTTTTCTTTTGGAAATCCTTATTTCAGCTGTCAAAAAACACAGGTGTTGATTGAGTTTCTGTTTCTTTAGTGCAGTGAAATCCACTTACCTGTGGAGGAATGAAGCCGCATGTAGCATTGGGAGGACATTCTTATATGTTATTATTATTTACAGTATTTATATAATCCCCCCTTCTCACCCCAAAAGGGACTCAGAGCAGATCACAGAACACACATACATGGCAAACATTCAGTGTCGTTATACAAGACAGACAACTGCACATAGATAGGCTTGATCATCTTCGGCATCTTGGAGGCTGTGCTGGGTTCTGGCCACAGGAGGGTGCTGTTGCTACATCTTCCCTGCCAAAGAGCTTTGTTCATAAAATTCCTCCTTGATTGAATCGCCAGCATTTTCTGGCATTTCCTTATGGGTGCCTTTAAAACAGGGGTGAGCAATTATTTTTCCAAGGGGCCACGCGAGAGCCAAAAAATATTATGGAGGGGCGCACCTAAAGGCTGAACTACAATCTAATCTACATTATTTATTTATTTACTATATTTACTATATATTACACATCAATGATATAAACATATTAATATAACAAGAAATATTCAGATATTAGTATTAATATCATAATTATTATATTATAGCATATATATATAGACATTATAATATATTGAAATTATAATATAATATAACATTATATTATATTATTAGATTATTATAATAAAATTATTATAAAATAATAATAATAGAAACCACTAAAATAAAATGAAATAACAGTGGGGGAGCTCCCACTGTTAGCCTCAGCTTCTGCCAACCCATCAGTTCAAATGCAGAGACACACAGAGACCACAACCCGCACAGTAAACAACACACACAGACCCCAACCCGCCTTTACCTCTTTCTTTTCTTTCCTCCTCTTTCTCGCCCGCGGCTTCCTTCCTTCCGGCTGCGGGGTGGCATGGTGCTTTGTGTCCGGCCGGGGGGCAAAGTGCCTTCTGTCCCTAGTTGCGGCTCCAGGGGAGCTTCCACGGGAGGCCCCGCCTCCCTGAGGGTCTCTGCACGATGCCGCCTGTGACCTCATCGCACAGAGACCCTTGGGGATGCAGGGCCTCCCGCAGAAGCTCCCTGGATCCGCAACGAGGGACAGAAGGCACTTCGCTCCCTTCCTTCCTTTTTGCCAGACACAAAGCATCACGTTGCTTTGTGGCTGCCCTCGCTCGCCTCCTTCTCTTCGGCAAGGAAGCCGCGCTGCCCTCGCCTCCCTCTCTTCAGCAAGGAAGCCGGGGGCTGGATGGCATCACCCAGAGGGCCAGATGCGGCCCACGGGCCGTAGGTTGCCCACCCCTGCTTTAAAACCTCCCCGCTTAAAGCGGTACCTTTTTACTCACATTTTGCTTTCAAACTGCTAGGTAGGCAGAAGCTGGGCTGAAGGTCAGAAGCTCACCCTGACCCAGGCTTCGAACTGATTAGCACGATTTTATTGCAGCTGGCAATTAACCAGTTGTGCAATTAACCAGTTGTGCTATTCTTATAACAGTGATTAAACACAAAATCCTTAACTCCTAATCCAGGGTGATGAAAGTGCCTTGCTTATTGCAAGAGGAAAAAAAGATGTTTCAGCCTTTGGGGTAAAAGCCACAATCCTTCGTATGATATCAGTTTTTAAGAACAGCTTATTTAAAACTTATCTGATTGTGAAATATATTTTAATGGAGGGCTTAGACTGACCAAAAATAATCTCCCAGAGACAGTCCTACACGGAGGGAAACTTCTGTTTGCTTTTTGTAAATTGTGTAATTTGGTCTTTTTATGGGTATGACAGAGAAGTGGTTGAGTGACAGGTATGATCCAAATGGCACAACCCATATGTATATTTTATATAACGCCTTTTGAAAGCAGATAGTTGAAAGAGCAGAGTGGTATGAAAGTATGTTTTTTATGTTGCTTCTGTTCATTTTCAGTCACTTTAATCTCATTTATTTTTATACTACAGCAAACCCAATCCAATTATAACAAGACCTGAAGTTAGGCCATTGCTTTCAATTGATTTAACTCTTATATTTGACCAATCTGGATCTCACTCTGATTCTTGGTCAGGGGAATTTCTAGTTGACTCTGCTTTGTATCTATCGGAAAACCAAATGCCATTTAGCTTTCCTTCTTCAGGCCCCAAAAGTTATGGGATCCATTCACATCCTATAATTCTATTTAGACAGTGTCAATTTTTATTTTTTTTGTCCTGCAAATGTCATGAGTTGGATTTTGCTGTAATTCTGTCTTTTCGGTTTTTTATTATTATTTTGAAGAACGTTGTGCTGTCATCGAGGCAAATACGGGACTTTGAAAACGAAAGGGAGGATTGGTTTCCTGCACCCCAGAAAAAGAAAGCACTGAAGGAGAATAAAAACTCTCATTCCCTCCAGCACCCAGAACTAATAGATGAGAAAGACCCCAAGTGTCCTTTGGCACAATTGGATAATGTGCATATTTCAGGAAGAGAGAAAGAACAGCCTGTTGGAGATGATTTGCCGACATCGCCTTGTCCTTTGGTGAGAACAGTTTTGAACAAGCCGGTTTCGAGGACAATAATCAGCTGCATAACGAAGAAAACCGCCGACGGAGATCATGCCTCTGGCTTGCTACGGGTCACAGTCACTCAGGAGTGTCAAGTCATAAAGCCGCCTCGTGCAGCGGATTACCCACAACAGAACTTTGGCCGTTTCCCAAAAGCTGGAAAATGCACACGCCAAAAGGTTTACGAAACTGAGGAATTCATCCATTATTTACTAAACCACTACCAAACCCCACCATATGCACGGATTTGTGCAGGGTTGCCCAACCCAGCAGAGAAACCTTGGCGGGAGAGGATCGTGTGTCGAAATGGGAACAATATTCGTGTCAGCCTCGAGAGCAAAGAGGAGCAGCGCTTGAAAGAAATGGGCCCAGCACCGAACTGTCGTGAGAGGGATTTCAGATGGAACAAAGTGATAGAGAAAGAGCCTACGTCCAGGAGCCAGGCCAGTACAAGTGGGTCTCCTAAAAGCTTCCAAGTACGGAGCAGTGACCTGTTGGATGAACTGCATACTCCTATTCTAGTCAGCACCAGTACTTACAATAAGAAATGCCAAGGAAAAGCTCCTGGAATGGAAGTTGTGTCATCGCAAAGGCCATTTGGCTGTGTGTATAAACTGAAGGATTTATTAGAAGAGATAAGCAGTGACTCTGAATATTTTAGCGAGGCGCTTAATGACTCACGGAACAGAACTGAGAGGAGAAATGGTAGCTGCCGAACTAGCTGTGACCCGTGGCCTTTGAGCAAGTCTGGAGCCAGAGAGTTGCTGATTTGTGTTCAAAATGCCACCTGTGGCGATCCAGGCGCACAAGGTGGCAAGCGCAGCTTCTGCTCCAACTCGGAGTTCTGCGACTCAATAAAGCGGGCGAAGCAAAGGCTTAAAACGGGATTAAAGAGACCCAGCAGTAAAGTCCAGCACGACGGACCAAACACCAAATGGGTGTCGAGCGAAGAGGAGAGGGAATCCAGCAGAAGGAAGAAGAAGAAGAAAAAGAAAAAGAAAAGGACTTCTAATAGCTCTCTGCCTGACGATGAGGAACCTGGCGTTTTTAAAACAAACCATCGCGAGGAGGTGGAAAACCTGGACAAGATGCAGAGGAAATGTCGCAAGATGCTCCACCACAAAATGCAATGCAAGACGCTCCATGCCATCGGAGGAACAGTGAAAGCAAAGGATGTCATCTGCCTGAGTGCCTCTGAGCTTCAGGAAGCCCATCAAGAGGCAGGTAAGGGGATGGTGGGTGTTAACAGGGCTGGAGAGAGAGGGCATGCTGCGAGGGAAAGAGCGAAGAGAGCTTTCAAGAGTCCGGCAGAAAGGGGACTGGGGTGTTGCGTGATTTCCAGGATGTATGGCTGTGTTCTGGCAGCATTTTCTCCTAGTGTTCAGAGGATCTGATGGTAGTTAAGGCATCTTCAGAGGATCTGATGGTAGTTAAGTAAGTGGAGTACAGTGTTCCCTCGCTACTTCGCGGTTCGCTTATTGTGGACTTGCTGTTTCGCGGATTTAAAAAAGTATTAATTTAAAATACGTATATATAATGGTATTTTCGCTGATTTGTGGGGTTTTGCCGTTGCCACTCTCCAAGGCGCTTTCCTTCCTCAGTCCTCCCTCCAGCCTTGAAGGGCCTTTCCTTCACTTTATTTTAAGTTCATGACTTAAAATAGTGTATAACTACTAAAATAATGTATGAATGTTAAGATAAATATAGTATCCCTACATCGCTGTTTTTCACTTATTGCGGGAGGTCCTGGACCCTAATACTACATTTACTCTTACTTTACATTGCTTTAGTTACAATACATTTTTCTTCCCCCTGACCCTCCCCCTCCCCGTTGACAAGTTAGTCCTTCATTTATTTGAGCCATCGTTGCATTCTGTCCAGTTTTTCCCCCAATGTTCATCTTCTGGTTTAGCTTCCTGTATCCAGTTTTTGAAGGGTAACCATATTTCTTTGATTTTCTTCTGCTTTTCTGTCCATAGTTTTTCATTTCTTATAATATCCATAATTTCCAGCTGAACTTGTTCCCACACATATTCATACCATTTTTCAAGGGTCCATTTCTTTTTTTCTTTCCACCCCCAGGCAATCACGGCATGTGCCGCTCTAAACATCATCATAACTAATTTTTGTTCTTGCGCTTTGATTTTACTATCCCCGCATATCCCTTTTAAGAGAATATCCATATTTAAATCATTTTTTTTTTTTGTATATAGTTCGATCTTCCTAAAAATTTGATTCCAGAACCTTTGTATCTCCTTACACTCCCACCAGAGATGTGCGTACCAGGCTTCTCTACTCCCACAGTGCCAACATTTCGGTTTAGACCCTGGATCATATGTGCCAGTTGGATTGGTGTCCTGTACCATTTTGTTATTACTTTCTGCTCTAGTTCCCTATATTTTTCTATTTTTATTTTATTTAGTCCAATCCTTATCCTATCTATTCTTTCTTTCCCTAGGCCTCCTTCCTTTTCCCACCTATTTTCCATCCTTTTATACATAAATTCCTTATCTTCCAGCATTCTTCCATATATTTTGCCTAACCCTTTTTGCCTTCCACTGGATCTTTCTTTTAATATCCTATCTATTATATTTTCACCCAAATTGCTATCTTCCTTTTTATTTGTTCCCAAATGCCTCTCAATGTTAGCCAAAATCTTTCTCCTCCTAAGTTTTTCAACTGACTCCATTCCATTAGTACATTCTTTTCGTTATATAAGTCTTTTATTTTACAATATCCCCACTGTTCCAGTTTCTTGATGACGCTCTTATCCTCTTTGTTTCTCAGACTCCCTATCGGGGCTTCCTTTGAGAAAAATGGCATCCATTTCTTTTTCCATTTCTCCCATATTTTTAAAGCTATTTTCCTCGGGCCTATTGTTTTCCCTATCACCTCTTTCAATTTTTGTGTGAAAATTCCATATTCACCTTGACCTTTGTTTACTTCATTTTCTATTCTTATCCATTTTGCTTGATTTTCTTCTTCTAGTTCTAAAATTGTCTTCAGTTGAAAAGCTTCATAATATTCTTGTAATTTTGGTATCCCCCATCCTATTTCTTTGTTTGGCATATATAATTCCTTATTACTTATTCTTGGTCTCTTCCCCCCCAAATATCCACTTTCTAATATCTCGATCCCATTTTTGAAATGTTTGTTGTGAAATATCTAATGGCAGTGTTTGAAACAAATACAGTATTTTAGGAAGTATGCACATTTTAATTGCCCTAATTCTCTTTGATATATTTAAATTTTTTTCCTTCCAGTTTTTCATTTGCTCTTGTATTTTTCCCCATATTTTCTTATAATTGAAGTCCCACAGCCTCTCTGACCTATTAGTTAGAAAAATACCCAAGTATTTTATTTTCTTTTTTGCTATTTTAATGTCTTCCCTTCTCTGAATATCTTCTAATAATCCTTTCTCCAAATTAAATCCCAACAATTCTGATTTTGTGATATTGATCTTTAGTCCTGAAAACTTATGAAAGTCTTCTAATATTATTTCCAATTCTTTTAGTGATTCTATTGGGTTTTCTGTTATTATCAGTAAATCATCAGCAAACAAATTTACTTTTACAACTTCATTTCCTATTCTGTATCCCGTTATTCTACCATTATTTCTTATTCTATCCGCTAAATACTCTATAGCTAGTGTAAATAGCATTGGGGATAATGGGCAACCCTGCTTAACCCCTCTTTCTATAACTATTTCTCTAGTGTATCCCCCATTTACTTTCACTTTTGCCTTCCCCTTTTTGTATATTTCCTTTATGACCTCAATAAATTCTTTGCCTATTCCAAAATTCTTCATTCTGTTGAATAAAAAAAAGGTGGTTAACTGTATCGATGCTTTATATACATCTAATTTGATAAATGCAAACCTTTTTTTTACTTTTTTTCTGGGCAATAATATTAATCAAATTTCTCAGTGGATGGCTTATATTTCTTCCCTTTGTAAAACCATATTGATCTTCCCCTATCACTTTTGGTAATATATCCTTTAATCTATTTGCTAAAATTTTCGTAAATATTTTGTAATCTTGATTCAATAAACTAATTGGTCTATATGAATTCACTTCTCTTGGATTCTTCCCTGGTTTGAGGATTGTTATTATTTCTGCTTCTCTCCAGGACTCCGGTGCTTCTCCCCCTTTTATTATATTATTGAAAATTATTGCTAATTCTGGGATTAAGACTTCTTTCATTTGTTTATAGAATTCTGTAGTGTATCCGTCGTTTCCTGGCGATTTCCCTTTTTTAAGATTGTCTATTACTTCCTCAATCTCTTGATATGATACTTCATTCTTTAGTTGTTTTTTTCCTCCTCTCCTATTTTTTTTTCTCACCCAATCTTCACATGGTATATTTTTTTCTCCTTTATATAGTTTCTGATAAAAATCAGCAAATATATCCCTTATGCTTTTATTATCCTTTATCAATTTATTATTTTTATCATATATTTCTTTCACTCTTTGTTTTTCCTTCCTTTTTTTAAGATAGTTTGCTAGTCGTCTAACTGAATTAATATTTGACCTTTGGAAATCATTTTTAACCATTAATTCTTTTTTCCATATATCAAACTTATCTATTTCCTCTAATTCTTCTTTGAGCTTATCTATTTCTTTTTTATTTTTTTATCATATCTATTCTGTAGCTCCTTATACTTATCCTCCATTTGTTTACAAATTGCATTCCGCTCTAAAGTTTCTTATTTTCTTTTTGAATACTTCTTTTTTTTAGTAGGCCTCTTACAAATGCTTTCATTGTATCCCATATAATTCCTTCTTTTGCCGACTTTCGATTCACTTGAAAGTAATCTTTAATTTCTTTTACCATCTCTTCCCTGTCTTTTTCCTGATTCAATGTTGTATCCCTGTATCTCCATTTATATTGAGATTTTTCCTCTATTAACTGTATTGTTATTTGTACTGGAGCGTGATCTGATATTTCTATCTGTCCGGTATCAGCTTTTATTATCTTGGACTGATTGGAGTCTCTGGTTAATATATAGTCTATACGGGTAAACTTTTTGTGCCTTCCTGAAAAATATGTTGGTTTTGGTTGTATGTTTACCTCTTTGAAACAGTCCTTCAATTTCCATCTATTTAAAATGCTACTCTTATTCTGTATCAAGTCCATATTGAAATCACCTGCTACAATTACTTCTCCTTCATATATTCCCTCCAGCTTTCTAAATATCTTTTCTACATATCTTTTCTGACCTTTATTGGGCACATATATATTCAGAATTGTGATTTTTACCCCATCGATTTCTCCTTTAAAGATTACCCATCTTCCTTTAGTATCCTCCACCAAATCATACTGTACCACTTCCAGATTATTTTTTATCAAGATGGCAACTCCCTTTGTTTTATTATTCGCTCTTGCTTCTGCCACTGTACTCCACCCTGGCAAACTTAATAATTTACTTGGATCTTTTTTGATCTGTGTGTTTCCTGTAACATTATACAGCCAAAATTATTTCTTTCAATGAATCTTCTTAACCGTGATCTTTTATTATTTGAGGCTAAACCATTGATGTTGAGGCTCACACATTTTAGAGATAATCCCATTTAAATGTATTTATTTCCTTAGTTTTTTTCTTTGGCTCATTTTTCCCATTCCTTTTCCCTTTATTTCTTGTCAACCCCCTATATGCCCAATGTGGTCTTCGTGAGAGATTAGCTTCTCTCCCCACCATTGAGATTCTTGACCTTGCGTTTCCCCCTGCCTCTCTCCCCATTTCATTTAATTACATACCCCCACAATATCCCTTACCATTTTCCCTTCATCTTATTTCCAGGCAAAAGTTTCTTGAAAATACTTAACATTTCCTTTCAATCCAAATCTTATCCCGCTTTAACATTCAAAGATATGTAGTTAGCAGTACTACATTTCTTGGTGCATATTTTAAACAGACATTATTAGGCTTTTTTAAAAAAAAAATTGTTATTGCTTCGTTTCAACCATCCTAGTAAAAGAATACTCTCTCAGCCAGTACACTCACGTTCTGTCCTGACTCATAGTACTTTTCCCACATTAATACCTGATCATCATAACTTTTTCTTTTCTTTTTCTATCACCTAAGTTTGGACTAACTTGCATTTAAGGAAATGTTAATGGCTTTCACCATTCATTCATTCTTTCTTTGCCTAGAGCCACTACAGTGCTAATTTGTTATTATTAACACCTTTCCCTTCTTTTTTTCCTCTTCATAGTTCTGGGCTTTTTGCCCACTCTTTCAGCTGTGCTGATAAAAGCAGCTGTGTGTGATAAGAGTATTCCCTCCCTAATCCAAATTTCCTAAAACAACACTCATTACCCTTTGATACAATAGTTTTAGTTTTACTTATAACTTATATCATTATATACTTTCTTTTATAAGAACCTAGCTTAACCATATACAGGAGAATACAACAAATAAATGCTCATATTTCTAAATTAAATTTGAGATCTTCAATTCTTCCATAGTATTATTACAACCCTGAGGAAGGAAAGGGGTTTAGTTAAATAAATTTTGAGCTATTCAATCATCCTCCTCTCCTTCTTCTCCTTCTTCCTCTTCTTCTCCTTCTTCTTCCCCAGCTTCTTCTTCTCCTGGGGGGTTTGCTGACGAACCAGCTGCATCTTCTTTCTTTTTACCACGATCTCTTTTGTTCCTGATACCTAGAGATTGCAGCATTTCCTCGGCTTGCTGTGGTGTTTTGGCCATAAGTCTTTTCCCTTGTCGAAAATGGATAATTGCCATTGGGTAGCCCCAGGTGAATTGCACTCCTTCTTTGTATAATGTCTCCGCATATGGTTGAAGTTGTTGTTTGATTTTCAATGTTTCAATAGACAGATCTTGTTTCGCTATAATCTGCTTATTTTTATATAGCGGTTTCTTTTTCTTTAATTGTCTGAGTACCTCTTCTTTCTTCTTCTCCGTAGTAAACTTTATAATCACTTGTCTGGGTCTTGTCCCCGCTCTTCTCATGCTCCGATGTAATCTGTCAATGTCCACTACTGACACCTCAATTTGATTTTTTTGTAACCATTTCACTATTTCTTCTTTCAAGTTTTCTTCTCTATCTCTTTCTGGCCAGTTTCCAAGCCTTAAATTTGCGCGTCTGCTTCTATCAGACAGCTCTGCTAGTTGGCCTTTCAGTTTTTCAATCTCTTTTGTGTTGTCGTTTGTTTGTTTTTCTGTAGCTGTAATTCTGTTTTCTACAACTCCCAGTCTCTTCCCCATTTTTATCATGGTCTCATTTATTATTTTAAGGTTATCTTGCAAAATTTTTCCCATATCTTCAATTGCTTTCTTGTTACCCTCCAAATCAGCCCGCGTTAGCAGTGGCTCTTTTGGCTCTTTTGGAGGCATTTTAGCTTTTTGTTAAGCCTTATTAAGGTTATCTCACCTTATAATAGTCCTGGAGAGTATCCACTTTTTCTTTTTGAAGTATCTTCCAACTTCTGGTTCAGTTTAGATAATTCTCCTTCTTCTTTTTTAAGGCTTATTGCTTATTTATTTATTCTTTTGGGGAGAGAGGTGTAGGTGCGACTGCTCACTCCAGCCGCATGCGCAGAAGTCTTATATCAAACTGCAGCTTTTGCTGGGTCATGGCATCCACTTAACCCTTTCAGTGCTTGATTTTTTCCCAGTGAGTTAATTTTTAATATTCCTGACATATAACATAGCTGTCCAGGTCCAGGGTGGGAGGAAATAATCATTGTCTGTTGAACAGGTGTAAAGGGTGCAATTTGCAAGCTAGATTTCTGTGTGTTGAGTGGGATGTGAGTAACCATGAAGACAGCATAGTCAAGTAGTGAGAGCATCTGCATAGAAGTAACCCAGGTGGTGTTCACTGGCCCTTGATCTCTTACTGCCTGGAGACCTCCTGCGTCTGGGTGATGTTCATTAGTCACTGTCATGATTCTAGTGTTTTTCAATACTGAAAGCCAACTTTTTTCATCTTCATGATTTCTTCCATTCTGTTGAAATTGTCCATGTGCTTGTGAAGTGTACAATTTCAACAAAGAGGAAGGAACAATTAAAATTCCACAGATAGGTAGGTGTGTGTATGTAAGTGTGTGTATGTACACCCCCCCTCACTTGCTTGAATACCATCGGATCCTTTGGAGATGCCAGACACAGGTGCAGGCTAAATATGAGAAAATACTGCTAGAGGATGGCCATACACCCCGGAAACCACACAATGACCCAGTGATTCTGGCCATACATTGAATGTCTCTATAGCAGGGGTGCTCATTAGGTAGCTCGGGAGCTACTAGTAGATCTTCGGCCCTCTTCCAGGTGATCTTCGGGCCTCACCAGCCGGATGGGGCGCTCCTGACATACGCGCGCACACCCTGCGCGCACGCACGCTCCTGCTGCTGGCTTCCGCTCTCGCGGTGCGTCTTTCGCCTGCGGGGCATTGCAGGAAGAAGGAAGCACGAGGCGGGGCCTCTGGAGGGTGCGCCCTGCCTCTCTCGTCCAGAAGCAGCTGTGCAGCCTCCATTGCCGGCGAGACAGGCAGCGCGGAGCGCTCCCTCTGGATGCCCCACCTCGTGCTTTCTCCTTCCTTCAATGACCCGCAGGCGGAAGAAGTGCTGCGCGGGCGGAAAACAGCAGCAGGAGCACGCGCAGTGGCAAGAGCGCGCGGCGGCGGGGGCAGGTAGATCTTTTGGACTTGGTTGCTTTAAGAGTAGCTCGCATGCTGAAAAAGTGTGAGCACCCCTGCTCTATAGAAAGGTAGCCCAAAGCTGAGTTAGAAACGGTGGGTGTCTTTAGGAAGGATAGTGACAGAAAGAACGAGGCAGAGAAGTATGGGGCAGCTCTTGGTTTTGCAACACCTTATTTTGGATTCTTAAGCCGCTCCTGCAACCTGGCCCTTCTTCTTAAGTCTTGAGTCTGTGCTGCCACTCTCTTGCAGGGGACTTGCGCTCGAGGCGTGAGGTGGAAGCCTGCTCCGAAGGATGGCCTTTGCTTCCCGTTGAAATCATGCAGACGAGTCCATACCCAGAGGCAGTCTGTGGAGCTGAGTTTGGAAGAGGATGCTGATGGAGATTTTGAGACTATTGAAGGAGGAAGCTCAAAATAGGTCCTTTTATACGACTCTTTGAGGAATGTAACTGTACAGTAGACCTTTGGTGACATGGACACTTGGCTTAGGCTCCTCTGCATGCCAGTGGCGGGAGAGCAATGCTTGCAACAGGCGAAGCAGAAATGGCAGAAATCCGTCCGCGGATTTGGCGTCTGAACCAAAGAGGACCAAAACAACAGAAAAGACTTGAGGCCTTATTGAATCACGGGCTGAGCTGAACTAACGGACCCTGCTCCTGTCTTTTTGGGACAGAGCTACAGAACGAGAGTCCTGTCGGTTAGCGGAGCGATGCCTAAGCCACTTCTATGCCGGTTGAATAAATATTTTTAATTTATAAGACTTAAAGAGAAAGTGCCTCCTCAAGTCATGTTGGAAAGGGGATGGTGTGAGAGGCACAATGTGATAAGGAACATGTTTAGAATCAGTTGCACATTGATAACATGATGTAAATTCAAAGTCAGTAAGCTTCCATGACCGTAGGAAGGTTTGTGTCATGAGTTGGTAGCTGGTCCAGGTCCTCTTTCGGCCCCATTTATGGAAAAGGACACAGATTGACAGGCTTTCCTGCCTTTCTCCCCAAACGGCTGCCTTTTATTAATGGGACAGTTCAGATTTCAGGAGTGGGGGAAACTGGGCCCCTGTGGATGTTTTGGACTTCAACTCTCACCATTCCTAACAGCCTCAGGCCTCTTCCTTTTCCCCCTCAGCCGCTTAAGCGGCTGAGGGGGAAAAGGAAAGGGCCTGAGGCTGTTAGGAATGGTGAGAGTTGAAGTCCAAAACACCCGGAGAGAGGGCCCAAGTTTGCCCAGGCCTGGGCAAAACCCATCTGCCTGTCTGTCTGTTTTTCCAAATAGCACATCTTGAGAGGCAGTCTCCCAACTTCCCAATGATTTCCAATTAATGCAACATGCAGAGTAGATGGGACGTACTTCTGAAATTGGGAATAGCTTAAAACTATTGTCACCCCAATGTACTTGTATGAGAAACTAGCAAAAAGTCATCGTCTTTCCCAAAAAATGTGGGTTTTTTGCTCAGTAAATCTTCAGGTGTTTTAAAATTATTTCTGGGTTGCTGTGAGTTTTCCAGGCTGCCTGGCCATTCTCTCCTGACGTTTCTCCCACATCTACGGCAGGCATCCTCAGAAGTTGTGAAGTCTGTTGGGAACTAGGCAATTTGGGTTTATATGTCTGTGGAATGATGTCCAGGGTGGGAGAAAGAACTCTTGTCTGTTGGAAGCAAAAGTGTGAAGGCTGCAATTGATCACCTTGATTAGCATCGAATAGCCTTGCAGCTTCAAGGCTTAGCTGCTTCTTGCCTGGCAAAATCCTTTGTTGGGAGGTGTTCGCTGGCCCTGATTGGTTCTTGTCTGGAATTCCCCCGTTTTGAGAGTGTTGCTCTTTATTTACTATCCTGGTTTTAGAGTTTTTTAAAAATACTGGTAACTTGTTTTTGTTCATTTTCATGGTTTTCTCCTTTCTGTTGAAATTGTCCATGTGCTCCTTGTGGATTTCAGTGGCTTCTCTGTGTACTCTGACATGGTGGTGGTGAGAGTGGTCCGTTGAACTATTACACAGAGGCAATATTACAATATCAAAATAATATTATTATTATAGACACAAAGGGACTATCCAATTTCCACATACAGAACCTGAATGCAAAATACAAAACCGTAAATTACGGATATAGTCTCACATGACCGATTGTCGGTATCATCAGTTCCCCAGCCGGAAAGTCTACTCGGTGGGATGGTCCAGCATTTCTGTGTTCTCCAATCATATGCTGTGTCCAGGTTGGTTCACGGAGGAAACCATGAAAATGAACACAATCTGGCTCCCAGTATTAAAAAACCCTCTAAGATTAGGACAGTAAAGAAAGAACAACACTAAAAAAGAGGGGAATTTCAGACAAGAAACAATCAGGGCTAGCTAATTGTCTCCCAACAAAGGATTCCCCCAGGCAGGAAGCAGCAAAGCCTTGAAGCTGCAAGGCTATTCAGTGCTAATCAAGGTGGCCAATGGCAACATTTACACCTACCTCAAACATACAAGTGGTCTTTCTTTCTCCCACCCTCTTCCACAGGGATATAACCTCATTTTCCTAGTTTTCAACAGACCTCACAACCTCTGAGGATGCCTGCCATAGATGTGGGCGAAACATCAGGAGAGAATGCTTCTGGAACATGGCCAGACAGTCCGGAAAACTCACAGCAACCCAGTGATTCCGGCCATGAAAGCCTTTGACAACACAATTATTATTTCCTTTCTAAAGGAAAAGAATGATAGGCAAGAACACCGACTTGCGCCCGTTCTTCCCAGACCAATGTTCCTTTGCTCCCAGTGGATCTGCCAAAACAAAGCAGCCAAAAGGTTATTGAAGTCTTTCTTCCATGTTTGTTGGTGTTTTCCTTCTTTGAATAAGTGACCTTCCGAAGTATATTGTCTGAGCCAAAAATAACACAACAGTAACCTGACCCAGTTGTTTTGCTTCAAATTGTACGGAGCCCAATATTACTGTCTTAACACATTCTGCCGTTTGCAGTGGAGACTATATCATAGGACACGGTTTGGAGAACCGCAGGCGAAGTTGTCCACGGTTATGATGGGACCGAGGTTCCAAACGGAGAGGGAAGAGTAGCTATTTCATTTAGTTTGGGTTTCTGCTTTAAGATCCTTTATTTATTATTGCAGCTCATGGTACTTTTTCATGTGTTACGCATTCCCTCGCATACCACTCGTTCATTTGTTTAACGTCTCCAATAAAGTGGTAACGAACCAACTTGCGCAGGCATTGCATGGCTTTAGAGTGTGTTTTGTGTCAAACCAGCCTCCAAAGCCCACTTCTGTTTGGAAACTATCCTATTGGGGCATCTAATGCATTTCCTGTTGTCGTACACAAAGATAAACATAAACAAAACAAACCTTTTGCATTTGGGCGTGTGGAAGGTTTCATTGAGCTGTTACATAGGTTTTCAAATGTCTTTGGGTTCTTGCTAGAGACCCTCTCCCCTGCCTTTATCCTGCTATGAAGGTGGAAATGGCAGGAGAAGATGCTGGGAAATAATGTCCCTGCCTTGAATTACTCACCTCCAGGAATGCTGGGAATCTTTTCTAGACCTCGCCAACCATTTTGTAAACATTCCAAACACTGCAATGTTAGGTTACAGAGACCTGATTTTTCCAGGCTTGTAACATCATATAAGGCAGGCATGAACTTCAACTCCCACAATTCCTAACAGCCCCGGGCTCCTTAAGCAGCTGAGGGGGAAAAGGAAGGGGCCTGAGGCTGTTAGGAATGGTGGGAGTTGGAGTCCAAAACACCTGGATGGCCAAAGTTAGGAGTTGTGTGAGCTGCAGTCCAAAACATCTGGAAGGCCCAAGTTAGGAATGGTGGGAGTTGGAGTCCAAAACACCTGGAAGGCTCAAGTTAGGAATGGTGGGAGTTGGAGTCCAAAACACCTGGAGGGTCCATGTTAGGAATGGTGGGAGTTGAAGTCCAAATACACATGGAGGCCCAAGTTAGGAATGGTGGGAGTTGGGAGTCCAAAACGCCTGGAGGGCCCAAGTTAGGAATAGTGTGAGCTGCAGTCCAAAACACCTGGATGGCCCAAGTTAGGAATGGTGTGAGCTGCAGTCCAAAACACCTGGAGGGCCCAAGTTAGGAATGATGGGAGTTGGACTCCAAAACACCTGGAGGGCCCAAGTTAGGAATGGTGGGAGTTGGAGTCCAAAACACCTGGATGGCCCAAGTTAGGAATGGTGGGAGTTGGAGTCCAAAACACCTGGAGGGCCCAAATTAGGAATGGTGGGAGTTGCAGTCCAAAACACCTGGAGGGCCCAGGTTAGGAATGGTGGGAGATGAAGTCCAAAACACCTGGAGACTCAAATTTGCATATGCCTGGGCGGTGGTGTCTGGGACGCTGGGAGCTGTAGTCCCCAAACCTGGGCTGTATCCAAGCTCTGATCCGGACCCAATCTCTTTGAAGAGAGGTCACCTTGCAGGGAAGCTGTTCTCGCCAGTCAGATGACACCCCGAGGGCTGAAGTTTGCTCGTGCCTGATATAAGTTCATTGGACTTTGCCTTAGATTGCTCTTGCGTTGTGTTTCCTTCCGAAAGGAGAAAACTCGAATGTGAGAAGTCGCACTTTTGCATGCTTCCTGGGAAATTTGGGAAAGAGCAAAGCATGCCAATATGTGGCTTACTGTGCCTTTTTAGCTGTTTTTAACTGTGGTTTTAATTTTGCTGTGTTCGATTGTTTTATGAATATGTTGTTAGCCGCCCCGAGCCACTGGGAAGGGCGGTAGACAAGTACGAATAAATATATAAATAAATAAATGCCAACCGAAACTCAAGACTAAATTTAGGTCTTCCAAAAGTCTCGTCAGAGGAAGTCCAGTGCTGTCCTCATTGTGCGATATTAAAGGTGAATGCGCTAACAGCTCTCTTAATTCATATTTTATTTATTTATTTGCAATATTTATATACTGCCCTTCTCAACCCCAACAATTGGAAATGCTAATTCCCGAAAGGATTTGAGTGGTGAGTAACATTGAAGACTGTTACCTCTGCACAGTGGGAGTGGGAGAGAAAGTGAATTTGCAAAAGCCACCTAAGGCTCATTTTATGGAATAGTCTCAGAATTCATTATATGTACTCGGAAACATTTCTATTTTGGACCGAGAGGATGGGCTACGTAGCTGTGATAATGGCTCTGACTCACGAGAAGGCCTGTTTCCAATGACGATCGGTGCGCTGTGCCCTTTGCTCAATGCTTATTACCAAATGCCTTTTGACCATTTTCCCAGTTGCGTATACATCGCCTCCTATTTGCTGATCCTCTGTGGGGATTTTCAGCTCTGCCACCGCTTACATAAATGGACTAGAATCCCTCCTCCGTTTGCATTGCGGCTGCTTAGATAACACAAATCAATTAACACAAGTTGGATTTGAGCCCCGGCTGTTTGGTGAAATTTCCTGAGCACGTCAGAAAGGAATTTGCAAGGAGTTGTGAAGGGGAATGAGTTTTTTTCTTGGAGATAATTTATTGACCAGGGAGGTTCATTAAGAGCCTTGCCATTTGGTTCCTATAGCCTTACTTCCATAACTGTGGCAGCTTTAAAAGACGAGAGCCAAAAGCTCTGAAATCTGCAGAATTGGGAGAAACCAATCTGTTTATCACCTTGCAACTCCTTAAAGATGCCCAGCATTTTCCCCCACTTAAAGTGATAATACTATGTTTGCGCCCATTGGCTAGAAAAGTCCATTCTGCATTGACAGAGGCATCTTCACTAAAGGAAAAGAATTCAAATCTCTATCTATCTTCTATCTATGTATATAATAAAAGTCAGTGTTTGCGGCCGAGCGGTGGGAGGAATATGTGGCAGCATTTCGATTGGCTGCCACTCTGGGATTATTTGCATAAATGGCTGTGACTGGTCAGCCTCCCAACATTCCAACACAGCACAGAGAGGAAAGGGAAGGGCCTGAGGCAGGCATAAATGGCTGGAGTTGAAGTTATCCAGTTGACAGTTTTTTCTGTTGGAAATGGAATGTTCAGTACCTTCACCCAATGCACTTCTGAGGTGACTCAGAGGGAAAGCAAAAGGCCTCAGGCACTCAGCCACTGCGGCTCACAGCAATGACGGATCAGGACCAAACATGGCAAACAAGGGACCAATGGCTCACTTCACAACCTGGTGTGGTTTAGGGCAGGATGGGCCACGAATGATGGGATTGGCAGTACCTTCACCTCATTCACTTCCCAAGCAACACTGCAGCCCCTATAAATCACAGACCAGGCCCACAATTGACAACAAGGCTTCCTCAACTTGATTTTCCTGACTAGGCCTCAGCTCATGGGATATTGTTAGGCTTCCTCAACTTGATTTTCCTGACTAGGCCCCCAACAATGACAGAACAAGACCAAACTTGGCACACAGACCCCCCAAGATGCACCCTACATCCTGGTGCAGTTTGAGGAAGGATGGACCATGGATGATGGGACTTGCAGTATTTTAATTCACTTCCTTAGAGCACTGTGGCCCACACCAATGACGAACTATGGCACACAATGCCTTCCTCAAATAACCCGGGCACCGCCGGGTCCCCAAGCTAGTACATAATAAAAAGGGAAAATATGTGTGTGTGGGTCTGGGTGCCCACTTCCAGAGAGGCTCCCGCTGCCACAAACAGTGTTAACCCACAGCACCGAGGAGCCACCAAAAGCTCTCCCTCCAAGGACATTTCAGGTTATAGCAAGCACCGTGAACATGTCTCCGAAACCTTGCCAATGTCCTCCCCAAACACCCTACTGCCCACCACAGAGACATCCCAGTGTTCCTTACTTTCTCCATTGGTGTGGCATTTGCATGACCCCACCCACTGCCTCTCCATTAACCCTTTCCTACTCTTTTAAACTTTGCACAACAAACAAAGCAGAACTAATCAGCAACTAAACATACTTGGAGGAGTTTGGTGGAAGTTGTAGTTCACCTTGCATCAAGTCAAAGAACTGTGACCCCCACGGGCAATGGACTTGGACCACATTTGGCACACAGAACCCCCATGACCAAAAAAAAACCCACTGGAGAAGTTTGGGGGAAATTCACCTTGATTTGTAACCATTGTAGGTACTGGGATTTATAGTTCACCTGCAATCAAAGAGCACTCTGGACCCCACCAACGATGGCCCTGGACCTCACTTGGCACACAGAACCCACATGACAACTGAAAATACTGGAAGGATTTGGGGGGAACTGACCTACATTTCTGGGAGTTGTAGTTCACTTACATCCAGAGACACTGTGACCACCACCGATGACAGATCTGGACCAAACTTGGCACACAGAATCCCTATGAACAACAGAACCTACTGGATGAATTTGAGGGGACTGACTCACCATGGAAGGAACTGTAGTTTATCCTGCAGCCGGAGATCACACTGGACCTCACTAATGATGCATCTCAAACATCGTCAAAGTTCGCCCAACATGACAAACTCTAAGTAATGATAGAATTTCAGGAGGTTACCCTGGCATGATGTGAGTTGTAGTTCACTCACAACTTAGGCATTAAGAAATGCCCTTTTCAAATAATCTGGGAAACACCAGGTGAACAAACCTAGTAAGTAGTAAGGAGAAGACTTTTGTTGGATTTTTTTTTTCCAGAGTGGTGTGTACTTTTCCCCTTCCACCAGCTTCTTTATCCTGAGCTTGAATATCACAAACTCCTTTCCATCTTCTGTTTTAATGAAGGTGAATCCGGCTAAGACAGAGATCCTGTGGTTGGGTCACCCGGGGGGCGGAGATCCAACTTTCTTCCCTGGACGGCGTGGCATTATGCTTGTCGGCTACAGTAAAAAGTCTTGGCGTCACCTTGGACACTCATCTGACAATGGAGTCACATGTCTCCACCATCAGTAGAGTAGCTTTTTTCCACCTCCAACAGGCAAGGAAGTTGGCTCCCTACCTCTCCAGCCGTGACCTAGCCACAGTGGTCCAAGCCACGGTCATCTCAAGACTAGACTACTGCAATGCTCTGTACGTTGGTCTTCCTTTGCTGCTGATCCGGAAATTGAAACTGGTCCAAAATGCAGCAGCTCGGCTGCTGGTCGGTGCCTCGCGGATTAGTCATATAACACCTATCTTGCGCGAGTTGCACTGGTTACCAGTAGAATGCCGGATCACTTTCAAGGTGTTGGTTCTGACCTTTAAGGCCTTGAACGGTCTGGGGCCAGCGTACCTCTGGGACCACCTCATCCCATATTGTCCCACTAGACCGCTACGATCGGAATCCTCTCTGCTCCTGGAAGTTCCCAGTTTTAAAAGGTGCCACCTCACCACCACTAGACGGAGGGCCTTTTCAGTAATTGCCCCCACGTTGTGGAACGCACTGCCTTCCGAGGTCAGGGCTCTCCCTGACCTGATGGCATTCCGGAAGGCGTGCAAAACCATCTTGTTCCGCCAGGCCTTCGGTGTGTAAAACTGCTGGTCCTGGTTCTATTGCACATTAATGTTGTGCTTGGTTCCGCTGAGACACTTAACTGTCTCCTCCTCTGTTCTACTGTGTTTTAATCTGTTTCTATGGTGTTTTATTGTGTTTTACTGTGCGTTTTTACTGCTGCGAGTCGCCCCGAGCCGCTTGGGAGTGGCGACCAAGAAATGCGAAGAAATAAATAAATAAATAATACTGAATTGGTAAAAACCAAAACGAGTGCCATCATAAATATATATATTTCATGGTTGCAGCAAGGAAGAGAAACAGGCGACGTTTAGTATTAAGACAAAACCAAAGTGTTGTATTTCTAGCAAGGGTTTATTCACAGTCTCTTAAAAACAAACCAAATACAAGCTTGTTGTTCTTGAAGCAGCAGATTCGAACGCTCGGCTGCCATTTGAGCTTCAAAACGAGAAAGACACAGCAACACAAAGTAACGCTTCTCTTACTATCGATTAGCTTAAAAACTTCCCAGAGGTAGGTCCACACCCCAGTCTAGTACCTGTCTTTAAGGCCTAGTGATTACCCATAAGCAAAAAAATAGAAGGAAAACCTAAATAACAAAAGCGGAGAGCAGTCAACGGATCCTCAAATGAGGTTTCTGTTTACGGCAGGTACAAGAGTTGTTATTGCCAGGCCCGGATTAGCTTCTTTTGGCGCCCTAGGCCAAAAGAAGCCCCGCCCCTAGGGCGTGCTGCGCATGCGCGTCAGCTGCGCGAGGGCAGGGCTTCCCTCCTCCTCCTCCCACGACCGGAGAATGGTCGCGGGGAAGAAGAGGAGGAAGAAGGGAAGCACCGCCCTCGCGCCGCTGACGCGCATGCCCGCCAGCGGCCCCGGGGCGGTGCTTCCCTTCTTATTCCTCCTCCTCCCTGCGACCGTTCTCCGAGAGGAGAAGGAAGGGAAGCACTGCCCTGAGGCCACTGGCGGGCATGCACGTCAGCGGCGCGAGGGCGGGGTTTCTGTCCTCCCACGACCAGAGAACGGTTGCGGGGAGGAGGAGGAAGGGAAGCCTCGCCCTCGCGCAGCTGACGCGCATGCCTGCCAGCGGCCTCGGGGCGGTGCTTCCCTTCATCTTCCTCCTCCTCCGCCCCGTGACCGTTCTCCGGGAGGAGGAGGAGGAAGGAAAGGGAAGCACCGCCCTGAGGCCGCTGGCGGGCATGTGCGTGAGGGCGGGGCTTCCTTTCCTCCTTGTGCGGTGCGCCCTCCTTTCTTTACAAGGGGGTGGGCCAGGCAGGCGATGGCGCCATTCCCTCCTCCCCCTTGCAGTACTCTCCCCCCGCCCTCTCCTGAGATATGATGACTCTCTCTCTCCCGAGAACGTTGCGAAGGGGCGGTTAAAATTTTTTTTAAAAAAAATTGGGTGCTTCATCTGCTGCCCCCCTAGGCCTACGCCCATAGGCCATGGCCTAGGGTGGACTTATGGGTAATCCGGGCCTGGTTATTGCTTTGGGGTGAAGAGCGCAAAAGGAAAGCGGAATCCCAAAGGATAGAAAAAATAATGCGCCTACCACTACTATTTCCCGAAACGGGTGCTAATTTATTATTTTGGAAGTCTGTCTAAGTCCATTTTCCGGCATCACTGGCAAGGCCTATGCCCAAAGCTCAGCCATCAACCACCGTTTTGCAATTATGTTTACCTCTCCATTAACATTTCTTAATACTAAAAGCATAATACATTGCTGAGCTTCCAAGGAACGGGTTCTTCCTAAGGAGAGTGTCGGATTTGGCCCATTTACACCAGGCCAAACCAAAATATAATCGAGACTGAAGAGGTGTGTGAAAGATAAACAAAGCCAACCGCGTGGAGGACGCAGCTCTGCATGTCAACAAGGCATTCGACTGATTTGTACAGAAGCAGATTGGAAAGTATAGCTTCGAACCGTTTGTATTTGCAACGATTTGGCCTCGACTCGGCACAAACCAAAAGCAGAGGGACTCGCAAATGGAACGTGGGAAAGATTAAGTATGCAGGTCATTGCAAGATAACGTTGCAAAGGGAATGTTAATCGGAGGCAAAGAAGATGCAGGAAAGCTTTTGGTCGCCACAATGTATAATTATGTATCATGTGTTTCTGAACCAAGACCAACAAGGCGGTGCATTTTCTTTAATAGGTCTTTAATGCTCCGTGTTCTTTGATTCAATGCCAATTGGATTTGCATTGCATCTACTAAAGAGCATCCAGCACCGATGGGCAGGGTTCATTTTGGGAATGCGGATTAAACTGTGCATTGAATGGCAGCGAGTCGTCGTACCATTTCTGAAAACAGGGCCCAGAAATAAAAAATGGTGGAATCGAACCGGAATGTGACACAAAGTCCTTTGATTTCTGTTTAAAAAGATACTAAAACCAACCAACCCACCACCTTCAGAACGATCTTCCCCAACTTGTCTAATCGTTCTTGCGATCTTGATCTTCTTTTGTTTCCTCTCCATCCGAATACACAGTGGGCTCTTCTCCATCCCTCAGCAGTTTGCCGACATAGTGGTATTTAACTGAATGCAAAAGGAGAAAACAATGCTAAAGGCATGCATTTAAAGCAGGGGTGCCCACACTTTTTCAGCATGCGAGCTACTTATAATAAAACCAAGTCAGAAAGATCTACCTACCTCCTCAAGGCTGGAGAGGGGAGGGGGCGGGACTTGGCATGGGGTGGGGCTTGGCACAATCTGGCTCCGCCCCCTCTGGCTTCAGCTCTACCAGCAGCTTCTCCAGGCTTGAGGAGGGCAGGGCCAAGCCAGCCTTGTGCTAGCTATGCCACCACTGGCTTGGCATTGCCATCCTCAAGCCTGGAGAAGCTGCTGGTAGAGCTGAGCCAGAGGGGCGGAGCCAGGCCACACCAAGCCCCGCCCCCCCTGCTGGCTTTGGAGCTCCCAGCAGCTTCTCCAGGCTTGAGGATGGCAGTGCCATACCAGTGGTGGCATAGCTAGCACAAGGCTGGCTTGACCCTGCCCTCCTCAAGCCTGGAGAAGCTGTTGGTAGAGAGGAAGTCAGAGGGGGATGGAGCCAGGCCACGCCAAGCCCCGCCTCCCTGCCCTGGCTTTGCACTCCCAGCAGCTTCTCCAGGCTTGAGGATGGCAGTGCCAAGCCAGCGGTGGCATAGCTAGGACAAGGCTGGCTTGGCCCTGCCCTCCTCAAGCCTGGAGAAGCTGCTGGTAGAGCTGAAGCCAGAGGGGGCGGAGCCAGGCCGCGCCAAGCCCCGCCCCTCCCTGCTGGCTTTGAGCTCCCAGCAGCTTCTCCAGGCTTGAGGATGGCAGTGCCAAGCCAGTGGTGGCATAGCTAGCTCAAGGCTGGCTTGGCCCTGCCCTCCTCAAGCCTGGAGAAGCTGCTGGTAGAGCTGAAGCCAGAGGGGGTGGAGCCAGATTGTGCCAAGCCCCACCCCATGCCAAGTCCTGCCCCCTCCCCTCTCCAGCCTTGAGGAGGTAGGTAGATATTTCTAGCTAGCACAAGGCTGGCTTGGCCCTGCCCTCCTCAAGCCTGGAGCTGTCTCAGAGGGGGTGGAGCCAGGCCATGCCAACCCCGCCCCCCCCGACTGGCAGCTTCTCCAGGCTTGAGGATGGCAATGCGTGATGGCATAGCTAGTACAAGGCTGGCTTGGTACTGCCATCCTCAAGCCTGAGAAGCTGCTGGGAGTGCCGAAGCCGGGGAGGGGGCGGGACTTGGTGTGGCCTGGCTCCGCCTCCCTCTGAGAAGCACCCCATCTGGCTGGGATCGACCTCCTTCGGTCCCGGGATTGACTGGTCGATCGCGATCGACTTCCTGGGCAGCCTGATTTAAAGCATTTAAGGGAGGCTGTACCACCTTAAGAGAAACATTAGAAGCCACTTAATCCTGAAGATGAGAGAAACCAGTTCTGCTTAGATTTCAGAAAACCAGTCAAATGAGAGTCTGCCAAGAAGGATATTCAAGCCAAGACCTGGGTCAGATTTCCCACCCAGAGGACTTTTGCAAGAGGCACTCTGATCATCCCCCATGAAGAAAAAGAAGTCCGCCTCAATGAAGGGATTGGCCCTGGATCCACTCAAGTCTCATGCACCACTGAAACTAATGCACACCTTGATTTGCAAAGCCCAAAACCAAAGGAAGTATGTGCTGCTGAATGTCATGCGCAATAAGCGCTCTCTTGGTCGTTGGGCCCCAAAAGGGGCACATTGCAGTTTAAATGATTGAATTAGGACACCAAAGCTCCCAGCAATGGAAAGGAAAACCTTTGCAGTGCATCTTTGCTGTAGAACAGGTCTAGGCAGACCCAGGCCCAGGTGCAGCCCCTTGGGCTCTTTTCTCAGACCCTCCTCTCTCACCATCCTATCATATCCTTCCTTCTCTTTCATCCCACCGTCCTTCTCCCTCCCCCCTTTCTCCTTCCTTCCTTCCCTTATGTCTTTCCTCCGCCCTTCTCTCTTGTCTTTTCTTCCTTCTCTTTCTTCCCTCTCTCCTTCCCTCTTTCTTCTTCCTTCCCTCTTTCCTCTCTTTCTCCTTCCTTTCATTCATCTTCTTTCCTTCCCTCCCTCCTTCCCTCTTTCTCCTTCCTTCCCTTATGTCTTTCCTCTGCCCTTCTCTCTTGTATTTTCTTCATTCTCTTTCTTCCCTCTCTCCTTCCTTCTCTTTCTTCTTCCTTCCTTCCCTCTTTGCTCCTTTCCTCTCTTTCTCCTACTTTTCTTTCATCTTCTTTCCTTCCTTTCTTCCTTCCCTCCTTCCTCCCCTTATGTCTTTCCTCCGCCCTTCTCTCTTGTATTTTCTTCCCTCTCTTTCTTTCTTTCTTCCCTCCTTCCTTCCCTCTCCTTTTCCTTTCTTTCCTTCCCTCTTTGCTCCTTTCCTCTCTTTCTCCTTCCTTCAATCCCTCTTTCCTCCCTCCCTCCCTCTTCCTTCCCTCTTGTCTTTCCTTCTTTCTCTTTCTTCCATAACTCCTTCCCTCTTTCTCCTTCCTTCCTTCACTTCCTTCCCTCTTTCATCCCTCCCTCCCTTTCTCTTTCCTTTCTTCCCTTTTGTCTTTCCTTCCTTCTCTTTCCTCCTTCCTTCCTTCCCTTTCTCCATCCTTCCTTCCCTTTTGTCTCTTCTTCTTTCCCTCTTTTCTTCCGCCTTCTTGCCATCTCTTTCTCCTTCCTTTCTTTCCTTCCTTCTCTTTCCTCCCTCCTTCCTTCCTTCTCTCTTTCTCCATCCTTCCCTCCCATTTGTCTCTCCTTCTTTCCCTCTTTCCTCCCGCCTTCTTTCTCTCTCTTTCTCCTTCCGTTCTTCTTTTTTGCCTTTCCTTCCTTCTCTTTTCTCCTTCCTTCCCTTTTGTCTTTCCTTCCTTCTCTCTTTCCTCCCTCCCTCCATTCGCTTCCATCCTTCTCTACCTGGGATAAGAGAAGGTAGAGAGGAGACGTGAGAACCACGTCTCAAGATGTCAAAGGGTGTCCCATTGAGGGAGAGGAGGGAGTGGGAAAACTGGCTTTCTGCTGTTCTAGAGACCAGGCACAAGAAAGGAGCCATTGGTTCACACGACAAGGAAAGAGATTCACCTGCAAAAGTAAGGAAGAACTTCCTGGAGAGCGGCCGAGGCTGCCTGGGAGTGTGGTAGAGTCTCCTTCTCCTTCTGGAGGTTTTTCCACAGAAGCTGTCTATCTATTGGGAGTGCTTTGATTGCGCCTTCTTACATGGCTGTGGGTTGGTCTGGATGACCCTTGGGGGTCTCTTCCAGCTCTAGGATACTATCTCAGAAATACCCTAACCCAGTAGCGCAGGGCTGCCCAGGAAGTCGATTGCGATCGACCAGTCGATCCCAGCAGGATGGGGCGCTTCTCAGAGGGGGCGGAGCCAGGCCCCGCCAAACCCCGCCCCTCCCCGGCTTCGGCACTCCCAGCAGCTTCTCCAGGCTTGAGGATGGCAATGCCAAGCCAGTGGTGGCTTCAAAACCAGAGGGGAGGGGGCGGGGCTTGGCGCGGCCTAGCTCCGCCCCCTCTGGCTTCCACTCTACCATCAGCTTCTCCAGGCTTGAGGATGGCAATGCCAAGCCAGTAGTGGCTTCAAAGCCAAAGGGGAGGGGGCGGGGCTTGGCGCTCCAAAGCCAGAGGGGAGGGAGCGGGGCTTGGCACAGCCTAGCTCCGCCCCCTCTGGCTTCCGCTCTACCAGCAGCTTCTCCAGGCTTGAGGATGGTAGTGCCAAGCCAGCCTTGTGCTAGCTATGCCACCACTGGATTGGCACTGCCATCCTCAAGCCTGGAGCAGCTGCTGGGAGCTCCAAAGCCAGAGGGAGGGGCGGAGCTTGGCATGGCATAGGTCCACTCCCTCTGGCTTCCCCTCTACCAGCAGCTTCTCCACGCTTGAGGATGGCAGTGCCAAGCCAGCCTTGTGCTAGCTATGCCACCACTGGATTGGTACTGCCATCCTCAAGCCTGGAGCAGCTGCTGGGAGCTCCAAAGCCAGAGGGGAGGGGGCGGAGCTTGGCATGGCATAGGTCCGCTCCCTCTGGCTTCCCCTCTACCAGCAGCTTCTCCAGGCTTGAGGATGGCAGTGCCAAGCCAGCCTTGTGCTAGCTATGCCACCACTGGATTGGCACTGCCATCCTCAAGCCTGGAGCAGCTGCTGGGAGCTCCAAAGCCAGAGGGGAGGGGGCGGAGCTTGGCATGGCATAGGTCCACTCCCTCTGGCTTCCCCTCTACCAGCAGCTTCTCCACGCTTGAGGATGGCAGTGCCAAGCCAGCCTTGTGCTAGCTATGCCACCACTGGATTGGTACTGCCATCCTCAAGCCTGGAGCAGCTGCTGGGAGCTCCAAAGCCAGAGGGGGAGGGGGCGGAGCTTGGCATGGCATAGGTCCGCTCCCTCTGGCTTCCCTCAGGCTTGACCAGCCAGCCTTCTAGCAGGCTTGAGGATGGCAGTGCCAAGCCAGCCTTGTGCTAGCTTGTGCTATGCCACCACTGGATTGGCACTGCCATCCTCAAGCCTGGAGCAGCTGCTGGGAGCTCCAAACCCAGAGGGGAGGGGGCGGAGCTTGGCATGGCATAGGTCCGCCCCCTCTGGCTTCCGCTCTACCAGCAGCTTCTCCAGGCTTGAGGATGGCAGTGCCAAGCCAGCCTTGTGCTAGCTATGCCACCACTGGCTTGGCACTGCCATCCTCAAGCCTGGAGCAGCTGCTGGGAGCTCCAAAGCCAGAGGGAGGGGGCGGAGCTTGGCATGGCATAGGTCCGCTCCCTCTGGCTTCCGCTCTACCAGCAGCTTCTCCAGGCTTGAGGATGGCAGTGCCAAGCCAGCCTTGTGCTAGCTATGCCACCACTGGATTGGCACTGCCATCCTCAAGCCTGGAGCAGCTGCTGGGAGCTCCAAAGCCAGAGGGGAGGGGGCGGAGCTTGGCATGGCATAGGTCCGCTCCCTCTGGCTTCCGCTCTACCAGCAGCTTCTCCAGGCTTGAGGATGGCAATGCCAAGCCAGCCTTGTGCTAGCTATGCCACCACTGGCTTAGCACTGCCATCCTCAAGCCTGGAGAAGCTTCTGGGAGCTCCAAAGCCAGAGGGGAGGGGGCGGGGCTTGGCACAGCCTGGCTCCACCCCCTCTGGCTTCCCCTCTACCACCCTAATTTTTTCAAGGTCATTTAAGCATTAGATTCGAATAAATATGAGTAATTCTTAATAAATAAAGAATAATGGAAATGGTGCTTTGGATGCATTAGTCATGCTAACCAATCAGCACTCAACTTAGCTTGTAATATGGTCAATAATCTACGCTTTCCCCAATCTTTTCATGATAGAACCCATTAGGAAATGCCGTTTATGACCCAGGAACAAGAACCGTGCTGCAAAGTGCAATGTAAATATATCCATGCATAAAACCCTGCAATTGCAAGCATGCGAACATCTTACAGGTGAACTGCTGCTCCCAGTCGCTCAGGGTCTCTCTCTGCGTGGCGTCCAGGTCGGAGAGATCGTCGTATTCCTCCTTCAGGCCTTCTTTCTCCAAGCAGAAGGTGGCAAGGCCCCTGGACGCGTCCCTTCCGGCAAAAATCCCATAAGGGCCATCTTCGCAGGCATGGCACAAAACAAAGAGAAACACAACATGTTAAAGGTGGGGAAACCTGCTTTGTAGTTTTCAACACGGCTGTTAAGGCAGAGCTTTGCAAACTTGGCATGTTGGGGACACGCTTTTGGGACACCTGTCCTTTCATGATGAGGATGGTAATAATAATAATAATAATAATAATATAGTAACTCTATCTTCCTGCAGGGCAGAAGGGGGTTGGACTGGATGCCCTTGGAAGGTCTCTCTCAATGCTAGGATGCTATGATACAGGGGTGCTCATTAGGTAGCTCAGGAGCTACTAGTAGATCTTCGGCCCTCTTCCAGGTGATCTTTGGGCCTCACCAGCCAGATGGGGCACTCCTGCCATGCGCGTGCACACCCTGCGTGCATGTGCGCTCCTGCTGCTGACTTCCGCTCTTGCGGTGCTTCTTTCGCCTGTGGGGCATTGCAGGAAGAAGGAAGCATGAGGCGGGGCCTCTGGAGGGAGCGCACTGCCTCTCTCTCGTTTGCAGCCTCCGTTGCCGGCGAGACAAGCAGGGCGGAGCGCTCCCTCTGGATGCCCCGCCTCGTGCTTTCTCCTTCCTGCAATGCCCCGCAGGCGGAAGAAGTGCTGTGCGAGTGGAAAACAGCAGCAGGAGCACGCGCGGCGGCGGGAGCGCGCGGCGGCGGGAGCGAGCAGCGGTGGGGGCAGATAGATCTTTTGGACTTGGTTGCTTTAAGAGTAGCTCGCATGCTGAAAAAGTGTGAGCAGGCCTGTTATAGAACATAGCGTATCTATCATAGCTATGGCTGGATAGCCCTCTGTCGGGAGGGATCGGACGGCATCTTTAAGGCAGAAGGGGGGAAGACTGCATGGCCCTTGGGGTCTATTTCTAGGATGTTGATAATAATAATAATAACAACTCTATGCTTGGCAGAAGGGGGTTGGACTGGATGGCCTTTGGGAGTCTCTTTCAACTCTTAAGATTCTATTATTATTATTATTATTAGAAACACAGCAAGATGAGTCCACTACAAACAAGATCATTCTGCTGGCTGTTGTATTGGATCACACGTCGGACACTTCCCAAGTGTCTAGGACTTATTATTATTATTATTATGTTTATTTATATCCTGCTCTTCTCTCCACAAGGAGATTCAAGGCGGCTATGTATCCGTTGTTGTTGTTGTTATGTTCAGTTTTACTAGCAATCCATAAGTTAAACCAACCCTTGAAAAGACTTCCATATAATACATGTGACACGGCCATTCATTTCATTTCAAGTCTTGTGCTGGCAAGACTGCTGACCGAAAGGTCGGAGCAGGGTGAGCCACCGTCTGTGAGCTCCAGCTTTCCATGCCGGGACATGAGCGAAGCCTCCCACAGGATGGTAACACATCCGGGCAACGTCCCCTGGGCAATGTCCTTGCAGACAGCCAATTCTTTCACACCAGAAGCGACTTGCAGTTTCTCAAGTCGCTCCTGACACAGAAAAAAAAAAATCACGAGCAAAATGTATGTTTTTCATACAATGCATATTATTTTATATTATTACATATTTATATATTGTATATTATATTTTTATATGTTCCATACAATACTTATTTTATATGTTTATATATTCTATACGATACATATTATTTTATAATTTATATATTTACATTTTATATAAAATATTATATAATATTTTAATATAAACTATTTACGAGCTTCATGTGCAGAAGCCACGGCGAACTCTAAACCAGGGCTGTCCAACTGGCGGCCCCGGGGCCGGATCCGGCCCCGTAGCCTGTTGGACACGGCCCCACCTATGCCCTCAGCCGCCATTTTTAATTTTTTTAAAAAATGGCGGCCGGGGGGGAGGGGGAGGCGGTGCAGGGAGGAGGAAGAGAGCTAGCTCCTCTTTTTTGCGCCCCCCCCCTACCTAGGAAGGGAGGGGGCCAAAAAGATTGTGTAGGCACAGATAACAGAGACCACTTCATATGCAATACAGCAGTTTCCTTTGCATAGCTTTCCTATTTACTTTGATTTTAATGTTCCTAAATGTTCTCTAAAAAGTTAAACAAGTTACAATTTCATGATATTTTTCATGACCCCATTACTTACATAGCATTATAAAAATACCGCATGGTCAGTTCTATTCTTTCTGCATCAGGCCTGGGCCAACTTCGGCCCTCATAAGTGACTCGACCCAAAATCTTCCTTGGACGTTTGATGGTTTAGAGCAGTGCTGTCCAACTTCTGGCGGGTCCAGGGCTGGATAAGAGGTCACTGATGACCTGCGGGGCCGCTTGGCCCCGCCCCCAGCCCAGGCCCCGCCCCTCCTAAAGCCGCCGAAAAGGGCAGAAGGCGGCGCCAACGGCAGCGCGTCACAGGCCTGGCATGACGCGCTGCCCCTTGGCACCGCCTTACTCCTCCTCTTTCGCGGCTCCTGGCCTACGAAGGGAGGGGGGCTCCGACAAGGAGGAGTAGGCGGTGCCAAGGGGCAGCGCGTCACGCCCGGCCCAGACGCCCTTCCCTTGGCGCCGCCTACTCCTCCCTTTCGGCAGCTCCCGGCCTAGGAAGGGAGGGCGCCGAAAGGAGGAGTAGGCGGTGCCAAGGGCAGCGCAGCGTCATGCCAGGCCTGTGACGCGCTGCCGTTGGCGCCGCCTTCTGCCCTTTCGCGGCTCCCGGCCTAGGAAGGGAGGGGGCGCCGAAAGGAGGAGTAGGCGGTGCCAGGGGCAGCGTCACGCCAGGCCTGTGACGCTGCCGTTGGCGCCGCCTTCTGCCCTTTTTCGCGGCTTTAGGAGGGGCGGCCTGGGCTGGGGCGGCCAAGCGGCCCCGCAGGTCATCAGTGACCTCTTATCCAGCCCTGGACCCGCCAGAAGTTGGACAGCACTGCTCTAAACCATCAAACGTCCAAGGAAGATTTTGGGTCGAGTCACTTATGAGGGCCAAGTTGGCCCAGGCCTGATGCAGAAAGAATAGAACTGACCATGCGGTATTTTTATAATGCTATGTAAGTAATGGGGGGGGGGGGGGTCATGAAAAATATCATGAAATTGTAACTTGTTTAACTTTTAGGAGAACATTTAGGAACATTAAAATCAAAGTAAATAATAGGAAAGCTATGCAAAAGGAAACTGCTGTATTGCATATGAAGTGGTCTCTGTTATCTGTGCCTACACAATCTCCTTGCCTGTTCCTGGCCTTTGAGCCTGTTCGTTGCAAAGAGGGGCAGAGATTGCAAGAAACACCCAGGCCTTGTGCAATGTGCAATGCGCTCCTCCCACACAGATGGCATGCAAAGCAAAGCTCTAGAAAGGCATGCATTTCTTCTAACATGCTCTGTTTCTGATCCTTTGATCCTAAATTAAACAAAAGGTGCTTTCAATGACGATAAATCCCTAGACCCTCCCGCAAAACTGATAATATATGTCCTTGCAGTGGGCCATAAACAGTATCTTCTCCACTCTTGCTCTTCGTCCTTATATATAAAGAGTGAGGAGAGGCAAGTAACTAATAATAATAATAAAATAATATTAAGATCAATATTAACAATAATAAATATTAATATCAATAATCTTAATATTATTAATAATAATAGATATTATTAATAATAATATTGATATTACTAATATTATAAGGTAAGGTAAAGGTAAAGTTTTCCCTTGACATTAAGTCTAGTTGTGTCCGACTCTGCGGAGTGGTGCTCATCTCCATTTCTAAGCTAAAGAGCCGGTGCTGTCCATAGACGCCTCCAAGGTCATGTGGCCATCACCTTCCCACACAAGCAGCAGGCCCGGATTACCCATAAGGGCAGACTAGGCCATGGCCTAGGGGCGCAAGGCCAGGGGGGCGCAAAAATCATGGGCCAAAAAAAAAAGTTGAAACAAATACAAACGCAACGCGCCTGCGCGCCATCCACGCAGCGCGCCATCCGAACCTTCCGCTGCCTCTGGGACGCTTCCCCGCCTCCATTCTCAGTGCCGCAGCGTGGCCTGAGGAGGAGGAAGGGAGGAGGAGGGCAACAGAAGAAAGGAGGGGCGGGCGCCCGGCCCGCTCATGCGCTTTTGGCGCGCGAAGACGAGCCATGAGGGAGCTTCCACTTCCGTAGCCTTCTCCCTTCCCAGCCTCCTCTCGGTGGAAAGAGGACTGTGAGGGGGAGGAGGGGAATGGAGCCCCCCCTTGCCATCGCCCCTGCCCCCTTGTCAAGGAAGGAGGGCGCGAGGAGGCAGAGGCGGAGGGAAGCCCCCAGAGCCGCTGCCGGGCATGCGCGCGCGGCACCCAGGAACATGGCGGAGGAGGCAGAGGCGCTCGCCTCGCAACCTCCTGCTGTGCATGCCCGGCAGCGACCCCGGGGGCTTCCCTTCCTTCCTCCTCCTCCTCGCTTGAGTCCTTGAGTCAAGGAAGGAAGGGAAGCTCCCGGCGCCGCTGCCGGGCAGTGGAAAAAAGGAATTCGGGGTGCGGCGGAGGTTGGTTTGAGGGTGTAATTCCAAAGTGTGGCCTAGGGCGCCAAAAGGGGTTAATCCGGGCCTGACAAGCAGTACCTTTCGATCTACTCACATTTGCATGTTTTCGAACTGCTAGGTTGGCGGGAGCTGGGGATAACAGCAGGAGCTCACCCCGTCCTGTGAGTTCGAACCGCTGACCCACTGTGCCACCAGAGGCAAAAATAATAATACAGTAATTTTAATAATAATTAATAATAATAATAAGCCAGTAAAGCACAAGCCAGTCAAGGTGGTCCAGTGGTGATCGGCAAACTGGGTGCAGTGTCTCAAAACCTTGGCCTTAAACCTTAAACACCATCAGCACGGACAAAATTACCACCGGTCAGCTGCAAAAGGCCACCTTACTGGGATCTGCATGCATGATTCGCCGATACATCACACAGTCCTAGACACTTGGGAAGGGTCCGTATCACAATTCAAAATATAAGAGTAAGTGGAATGTATGCTGTTGTAAATCACAGATCACACACTTTCCAGCCAAACAATTCCCAGGAGTTCATAAATCAATGTGTAAAATCACTAGTAGTATGCAAACAAATGGTGCGGGACAGGCGGAAGGAAATGGGTCAACGGTCAACTACAGGCCTCGCATTAGGCTTCTTCCGGACCCCAAAGTAAACAAAGTATAGTGCACAGTGACCATTCCACTGGTCCAAGGGTTCAATACCATACCGGTGGCTGTGTCCACCCCCTTCAGGAGGAATATAATCTCAATATAATATTGAACCCTTGGACCAGTGGAATGGTCACTGTGCACTATACTTTGTTTACTTTGGGGTCCGGAAGAAGCCTAATTTGCCATTTCCTTTCCGCCTGTCCCGCACCATTTGTTTGCATACTACTAGTGATTTACACATTGATTTATGAACTCCTGGGACTTGTTTGGCTGGAAAGTGTGTGACCTGTGATTTACAACAGCATACATTCCACTTACTCTTCTATTTTGAATTGTGATATATTTGAAGTGAACATTAAACCTTGAATACCTTCCAAGAAACCCTTCTCTGCTTACTCCTACGACGTTTTCTGAGAACACCCAACTCCTTTTGCTTTGGAACTTGGGAAGGGTCTGACGTGTGTGATCCAATGCAACAACCAGCAGAGTGACCTTGTTTGCTGTGTACTCATTTTGTGTTTCTAATAATAACAACAACAGCCATAGATTGTAAAACATACCTTAATTTCCATACAATAGTCATCATTACCATAATAATTGCTACATATCTGTCAGGACCTGTCCTGGTTAATTGAAAATATATTCATGCAATGTCATCAGATGTTAAGTATTCATGGTGCTGACTGTTTCTTTGTGATTTTGCTGCAATGCACGACAACCAGACCCTCTCCACCCAAAGACATCTCAGGGAATAGGACATTAAACCTTTTGAGCAGGGAAATTACAAAGGCCAAGAATCTTGAAAATGGTCGCTGTGTTGAAATCTAAACCATGCCCTGAAAACCAGAAAGAACGAGGGCAAAGTTAGTGCTTCTCTTCCTTTGAACCTTCACCAGAAATTCCAGCCAAGCCTGATAGGCCTCTTTGTAAACATTACCCAAGAGGTAGGTGGAGGAGCAGCATTGCCCAACCTTTCGCAGGAGGGATTGCAGGCGATAGTGCGGGCCATAAATCGCGCAACTTTGACTTGCAAGAGTGTGGAAACAGAGGATTCCTTGGGAACCCAGGTGGGATGGGCTGGTGGAAAATGGAAAGGTGGGTTCTGCATATTTTGAAGAGTGGAAAATAAAGTAAACAGAACGATGTCGGTTTGGGATGGACGGAGGAAGCCTAGTGCAGTTCTGAAAGCAATGACAAGCATCGTGAAAACACATAAACATGGTAAAGGTTTTGTCAATACACTTCTCTCCCCAGCTTGTTGTGGGGTGAAGGAAGGAGCCTGCCAAAAGAAAAGTGGGGCATCTATTAAGGATTTAAAGGCAGGGCACATCTGGTGAGATGTCGGAGGAGGTGTCATCAAAGCCCTACCTGGACACAGGCTGTGCCAGGGATTATTTCATCTATCCATCCGCCCACCCACCCACCCATCTATCTCAGTGTTTCCCAACCAGTGTGCCGGGACACACTAGTGTGCTGTGAGCGATCATCAGGTGTGCCGTGGGAAATTGGAACCTACAGGAAGGGCGGGGGGAGAGTCTAGTGTGTTGAAGTATAAAAACCCTAAGAAATCTACCTCGATAAAGGCACTCCATGTGTGTTCATAGTTGGGCATACTGAGTATTCATGCCAAGTGTGTTCTAGATCCATCATTATTTGAGTCCACAGTGCTCCCTGGATGTAGGTGAACTACAACTTCCAAACTCAAGGTCAATTCCCAAGCAAATCCTTTCAGTACCTTCTGTTGGTAATGAGAGTTCAATATGCCAAGTTTGGTTCAATTCCATTGTTGCAAGAGTTCATGATGCTCTTTGATTGTGTGTTAACTATAAATCCCAGAAACTGTAACTCCCAAATGTGCCGTGAGCGATCATCAGGTGTGCCGTGGGAAATTGGCACTCTCCCCCATTTTAAAACATCCTAGCAGCATTTTGGTTGGTGGTGTGCCCCAAATCTAAAAAGTGTGCAGGTTTCTAATCTCAGAAACAAATTGAAATTGCACTCTCCTCTGCAGCCCCCTCACAGGTTGAAATTGGCCTTTTTACTATTTTACTGGATTTTTTGAGAGTTGCCTCCCCCTGGAACTGTTTACAACAGCTTCATGACATCCATAGTTAACTGGAAGCAAGTTTCACTCAAGGTGAAATTTCACAAAGGTCTAGAGAACAAGTTCTATGAGGAGCGGCTTGAAGAGCTGGGCATGTTTAGCCTGAAGAAGAGAAGGCTGAGAGAAGACATGATAGCCATGTATAAATATGTGAGAGGAAGTCATATATATGTTGTGTTCATCGAAACAGGCCCAGGTTTCACACTGAGTGTATAAATACATTTAAAAACATATTAACTATATGTATTACTGTGTTAGAGTGTCATTTTGGTTGGTGGTGTGCCCCAGGATTTTGTAAATGTAAAAAATGTGCCGCGGTACAAAAAAGGCTGAAAAACACTGATCTATCTATCTATCTATCTATCTATCTATCTATCTATCTATCTATCTATATTAGCTGCCACGTGTTGCTGTGGGCAACCTTCCCTCCCTCTTTCTCTCCTTTCTGTCTCTCCTTCCTTCCTTCCCTCCCTCCTTTCCCTCTTTCCTTCCTTCCTTCCCTTTTTTCTTTCCTTCTCTCCCTCTTCCCTTTTCTTTCCCTTCCTCTTTCTCTCCTTGCTTCCTTCTCTACCTATTCTTGGACTGCAACTCCCAGCAGTCCTCCTGGTCCATCTATCTACCTACTATCTCTTTCTAATCTATCTATTCTAATCTATCTATCTGGAGGACTGCTGGGAGTTGGAGTCCAGGAATAGGAAATTGGAAATGTGCAGGGATTGGGATGCTCTCAAAAAAATCCAAGAAGGAAAAAGCTTGCAGCTTGGAAGCAGTGCATTTGGATCACCCTCCTCTCCTAAAGAGCCTGGTCTAGGGGATGCTGGGAGATGTAGTCCAGAAGAGAGTGGATATACTATTTTGTGTTTTGTTTGCTAGGGGGAGTTGTTTTTGCACATGTGCTGTAACATCTTTTTGCTTTTTTGGCTTTGTAAGTCCTTTCTGCAGTGTTTTCCGGTGTTTTTATGAGTGATGGTCACTAGTTGGCCTGATAGGTGTCCAAATTTGGTGTCAATTCGTCCAGTGGTTTTTGAGTTATGTTAATCCCACAAATTAACATTACATTATTGTTTATATAGATTATCAATCTATCTATATTATTATTATACACATAATAAAAGTGAAAATGTGTATGTGTGTATGTGGTGGAGGTGTCCACTTACACAGCGTCCCGCCTCCATAAAAAGTGATAACCCACACTGCTGGGAAGCCACCAAAAGCACTCCCTCCAAGCAGGCCCGGATTATCGATAGGGCCAACCTAGGCCATGGCCTAGGGGCGCAAGCCGAGGGGGGCGCAGATCACGGACCAAAAAAAATTGTTATAAAATAATTTTTTTAACCGCGCCGCGATTGGCTCCTGCCGCCTGGTACCCAAAAGGAGGCGGAGCCAAGGCCGGGCTCCGCGGAGGCAGCGCTCGTGATCGCCGTGTCAGCCTCACCCCATCCATCTACGCCGCTGCTTCTCAGCCAATGTTTCTGCTCCTGAGGGGAGGGGGCGCCTGGCCTGGCTCAGAGCGGCTTCCTTTGCAGGCTGCTGAGGAAAGAGGCTGTGGGAAAGAAGGACGGCGTATGGCGTGGAGGCCCGGAGGGGAGCCTAAGGCGGAGGAAGGCCCCGAGTCTCTGCAGCCGCTGGGCCATGAGCCGCACGTGGGGCCGCCTCTGAAGCCGCTGCCTCGGACGAAGAGCATGCTCTGGATCCAGTCTGGCTTTCCCCTCCCTTTGGGCCTCGGCTCTGTGGCACTCGCTCGCCCTCCTCTGCCTCCTTCCCGAGGGGTAACGATCTTGCTCCCCGCCACACAAAGGGGCCCGTTCCCTTCTCTTCAGTGACAGTGCACACACCTTTCCCCACAGCCCCATTGGCACAGGACGGGAAGGATGCGGTGGCGCGAGGCAGAGGGGGGGGGGGTGGGGGTGCGGTAGAGGTTGGTTTAAAGGGGGTGTAATTCCAAAGTGTGGCCTAGGGCGCAAAAAGCTGTTAATCTGGGCCTGCCTCCAAGGACATTGCAGGTTATAGTGAGCACCGTGAACATGTCTCCCAACCAACCCCTGCCAATGTCCTCTCCAAACACCATACTGCCCACCACCCAAGTGAAGGCTTTCATTCAGGGGGCAGTATCATCCTAGCTGTTCTGTTTTATCTCCAGAATGGACATCCCAGGGTTCCTTTCTCTTTCCATAGGTGTGGAATTTGCACAACCACGCCCACTGCCTCTCCCTTAACCCTTTCCTATGCCACAAAGCAAACACGAATTGATCCGCAGCTGAGCAAGAGTGTTGGGAAGAATATACCATGATTTATAGGAGTTGTAGTTCACCTACATCCGGAGAGCACTGCGAAACCAACCAACGATGGATCTGCACCAAACTTGCCATGGACGATGGGACTTGCCGTACCTTCACTCACTTCCAGAGACCACTGCGGCCCCCACGAGTGACAGGCCTGGACCAAAATTGGCATAAAGACCCAACATGGCCAACTTTGCATACAGGCGGGGTTTGGGGGTGATTGCCCTCTGACCTGGGAGTTGTCGTTCACCCAGGGGTTTTGAACTATTTGCATATGCAGAATGAGCTCTCTTGGAGATGAGACTCAAGCTGATCGATGGTTGGATATCTAGTTGGAAGTTACACTTAAAAATGCCCTTGTTCCATCATGCAAACAAATGCAACTTCAGAACAAATCTACAGAACGGGTCTTGTTCACAACTTTTGGGTTTGCTTGGATGGATGGACTTCATTGATGTTTTAATTATTTGGTTGGTTTTAATTGTAACCGTGTATTGATATGTGTATGTCTGGCATCCTATTGCTGCCTGTTGTAAGGCCGCCTTGAGTCCTCTCCAGGGTGAGAAGGGCGGGATACACAATAAATAAATAATACACACACATGCGCAGCTTGAGTTATATTTTAAAAATGTCCCTGCTCTGACTTAAAAACAAATTCAACTTAAGAACAAATATCCTGCTTGTAACTTGGGGACTGCTTGTGTGCGCGCGTGCACACACATCTTGGTGTGTATGTGTAACTTGGGGACTGCCTGTATGTGTGTGTAAACACATACATATTAGGCCTGGTTAGGTTCATCGGAATGCTCATAAAATCGGAATGAATTCGGATCAAATTCACCTTTGAAGCGGTTTTGAAGCGATGTAAGCAACCCAGAAGTTAATTTGCCATTTTGAAGCCACCGCCACCATTTTCGGAAAAGAATTGGCTGACGCGGGAGGGAAGAAATCCGCTTCCAAACTAGGTTAAACATGGCTCCTGCCCCAGGTTTCCTCGTAGGAGAGAAGAACCTGGGGCAGGAGCCGTGTTTAACCCAGTTTGGAAGTAGATTTCTTCCTCCCGTCAGACTGAGGGGGTTTTTTTGGCAGATTTTCACGCATTGTGCAATCGCGGACGCCATTAACAAAGCCATTTCGAAATTTCAATTTTTTTCTGAATAAATTTTGAATTTTTTCCAGAAAATTTCAAAGGTCATTCAGATTCGAAGCGCCAGTGCCCTCTACATCCGGAACGGGTTTTGAACCATTTTTATGGATCAACCAGGCCTAATACATACAGTATATACACACACAGGCAGTCCTCAAGTAACAAGTGTGTGTGTGTGTGTATATATATATATATATAGAGAGAGAGAGAGAGAGAGAGAGAGAGAGAGAGAGAGAAAGAATGGGTTTGTGTGGGAGGGGGGAGGGATCTGGAGTGTCAGAACAGAAATGTCCCTGTTCTGACTTACATACAAACCCAACTTCAGAACAAATTTATAGAACAGATCTTGTTTGTCGCTTGGGGACAACCTGTGTGTGAATACACACACTCATATACACCCCCACACACACACACACAAACAGTCCTTAAGTTGCAAGTGCAACAGTATGTGTGTGTGTCTGTGTGTGTGTCTGTGTGTGTGTGATATTTGGGCACTGCCTGTATGTGTGTGTGTTTGTGTGCAGATACACACACATACAGGCAGTCTCCAAATATCACACACACAGACACACACATCCATTTGTAACTTGGGGACTGCAGACACACACACATACAGTCCCCAAATATCAAGTTACAAATGCATGTGTTTGTAACTTGGGGACTGCCTCTGTGTGTGTGTGTGTGTAATCCCCAAATATCACACACACACAAGAGACACACACATGCATTTGTAACTTGGGGACTGCCTGTGTGTGTGTCTGCACACAAACACAGAGGCAGTCCCAAATTCACACACACAAGAAGACACACACATGCATTTGTAACTTGGGACTGCCTCTGTGTGTGTGTGTGTGTTGTGTGCACACACACACATACAGGCAGTCCCACACACACACAAGAGACATATATGCATTTGTAACTTGGGGACTGCCTGTGTGTGTGTTTATGTGTGTGACACACACACATACAGGCAGTCCCCAAATGAGACACACACATGCATTTGTAACTTGGGGACTGCCTCTGTGTGTGTTTTTGTGTGCAGACACACACACATACAGGCAGTCCCCAAATATCACACACACACAAGAGACACACATGGGACTGCCTCTGTGTGTGTGTGTTTGTGTGCAGACACACACACATACAGGCAGTCCCCAAATATCACACACACACACACAGAGACACACACATGCATTTGTAACTTGGGGACTGCCTCTGTGTGTGTGTGTGTGTGTTTGTGTGCAGACACACACACATACAGGCAGTCCCCAAATATCACACACACTCACAGGGACACACATACATATATGGCTGGAAAGGCCCCTGTTCTGACTTCTTTGTAACTTGGGGACTGCTTGTGTGTGTGTGTGTGTCTGGAGTGACACTTATGGAATGCCCCTGTTCCGACTTCCATACCAACCCAACGTCAGGGCCAACCTTCAGGGCTGATCTCGTGGGCGACTTGGGGGCGGCCCTGCCTACCAAACCCCAAGAGCGGAGCTTGCAGACCGCACTCCCTCCCTCCTTGCCTGAAACCCATGTTTGCAACTGGATCTGCCCCCTTCCCCAACCGGGCCCCTCCCTCTCACCGGGCCCGTAGAACTTCCTCCCGCGGGAGACGTCGAAGACCTTCCCGTTGATGGCCATGAGGATGCGGGGGTTCTGGGCGCCGTCGAAGGGGCGCAGCTCGGCCAGGGTGAAGTCCCGGCGGCGGAGCTTGGGCAGCGGCGGGGGCGCGTCCTCCTCGCCGTCCGGCTGAGCCCGGGCCCGGTCCCCGCGCAGGATCTGGTAGAGCAGGAAGAGGCAGAGGCCCAGCAGGCTCAGGTTCAGCGGGGAGCTCACCAGCTCCAGCAGGAGACCCCCGCCGCCGCCGCTCTCGCCTCCTGCGCCGCCTTCCTCCTCCTGCGCCATGGCTGATGCTGCCCAAGCGGAAAAAGAACCCGGGGAGGGAAGCGAAGCGAAGGGGAGCCTCGCCAAGCCAGGAAAAGGGGGAGGAAGAAGGGCAGGAGGAGGAGCGGCGAGGGATAGGAATTGGGATCTACGCCCCCCAAGCCCAAGAGGAGGTGCCCGAAAGCAGGCGCGCCGTGCGTAAAGCTTGGCACGGTTTTGGAAAAGAGCTCTCCCTCTCCAGCGCCGCTCTCGGCCGGGAAGGGAAGGCTCTCCACGCCAGGAAGAGGAGGAGGAAAAGAGGAAGAGGAGGAGGAAGAGAGGAGGAAGAGGAGGAGGAACTGGGAGGGACAGCAATCGGGATCTACGCCCCCAAGCCCCAAGAGGAGGTGCCCAAAAAGGAGGCGCGCCGTGCCTAAAGCATGAAAGCTTGGTGCGTAAAGCTTGGCCGGCTTTGGCAAAATAGCTCCCCCTCTCCAAGGCAGCTCTTTCCAGGGAAGAGAAGGCTCTCCAAGCCAGGAAGAGGGGGAGGAAGAGAGGAGGAAGAGGGAGAGGAACTGGGAGGGATAGCAATCGGGATCTACGCCCCCAAGCCCCAAGAGGAGGTGCTCAAAAAGGAGGCGCGCCGTGCGTAAATCTTGGCACAGTTTTGCAGAAGAGCTCTCCTTCTTCAACCCTGCTCTCCTCTAAGAAAGGAAAGCTCTCCAAGCCAGGAAGAGAGGAGGAAGGGGGAGAGGAGGAACTGGGACAGCAATCGGGATTTACGCCCCCAAGCCCAAAGAGGAGGTGCCCAAAAAGGAGGCGCGCCGTGCGTAAAGCTTGAAAGCTTGGTGCTTGAAAGCTTGGTGGTAAAGCTTGGCACAGTTTTGCAAAGAGCTCTCCCTCTTCAACGCAGCTCTTTCCAGGGAAGAGAAGGCTCTCCACGCCAGGAAGAGGAGGAGGAAGAGGAGGAGGAAGAGGAGGAGGAACTGGGAGGGACAGCAATCGGGATCTACGCCCCCAAGCCCCAAGAGGAGGTGCCCGAAAAGGAGGCGCGCCGCGCGTAAAGCTTGAAGGCTTGGTGCGTTAAGCTTGGACGGCTTTGGCAAAAGAGCTCTCCCTCTCCAACGCAGCTCTTTCCAGGGAAGAGAAGGCTCTCCAAGCCAGGAAGAGAGGAGGAAGAGGGAGAGGAACTGGGAGGGATAGCAATCGGGATCTACGCCCCCAAGCCCCAAGAGGAGGTGCCCAAAAAGGAGGCGCGCCGCGCGTAAAGCTTGGCACAGTTTAGCAAAAGAGCTCTCCTTCCTCAACCCTGCTCTCCCCGAGGAAAGGAAAGCTCTCCAAGCCGGGAAGAAGAGGAGGAAGAGGAACTGGGAGGGATAACAACTGGGATCAAGGCTTCCAAGCCCAAAGAGGACGTGCCCGAAAGGAGGCGCGCCGTGTGTAAAGCTTGGCACAGTTTTGCAGAAGAGCTCTCCTTCAACCCTGCTCTCCTCTAGGAAAGGAAAGCTCTCCAAGCCAGGAAGAGGAAGAGGAGGGAGAGGAGGAACTGGGAGGGATAGCAATCGGGATCTACGCCCCCAAGCCCAAAGAGGAGTTGCCCGAAAAGGAGGCGCGCCGTGCGTAAAGCTTGGCACAGTTTAGCAAAAGAGCTCTCCTTCCTCAACCCTCCTCTCCCTCTTCCTGGCTTGGAGAGCTTTCCTTTCTTAGAGGAGAGCAGGGTTGAAGAAGGAGAGCTCTTCTGCAAAACTGTGCCAAGCTTTACGTATGGCGCGCCTCCTTTTTGAGCACCTCCTCTTCGGGCTTGGGGGCGTAGATCCCGATTGCTATCCCTCCCAGTTCCTTTCCCTCTTCCTCCTCTCTTCCTCCTCCTCTTCCTGGCTTGGAGAGCCTTCTCTTCCCTGGAAAGAGCTGCCTTGGAGAGGGAGAGCTCTTTTGCCAAAGCCGGCCAAGCTTTGCGCACCAAGCTTTCGCACTGTGCGTTTGCACAGTTTTGCAAAAGAGCTGTCCCTCTCCGACGCAGCTCTTTCCAGGGAAGGGAAGGCTCTGCAAGCCAGGAAGAGGAGGAGGAAAAAGAGAGGAGGAGGAGCTGCGAGGGATAGCAACCGGGATCAAGGCCTCCAAGGCGGAGGTGCCCGAAAGAAGGACATCCCAAAACCCCACTGCATGGCGGAATAGCGTGGCCCTTGTTGCTTCCAGCTCTGACATTTGATGATCCCACGTCTCAGCGGAGACATGAAGCTCAGGCATCCAATGTAGAAGATCCAGGCTTTAGGTGTCCCAAGGCAGGCCTGGATTACCCATAAAGCCACCCTAGGCCATGGCCTAGGGGCGCAAGCCGAAGGGGGCGCAGATCACGGACCCCCCCAAAAAAGTTTCTCAGCCCGTCAGGAGAGCGTGCTTCTGGGAGGAAACCTCCAGCGAAGTCTGTCTCCCTCCCAGACGGGCGGCAGCGGAGGAGAGAGCGCCCGGCTGCAGGCGCCTGCCCCAGAGGGAGGCCTCCGCTTGGGCAGGGAGAGAGCCCGGCGGCGGCCTGGGGCAGGATATATATATCTATTATATAAATGGGTTCACGTCATGTGATGTATACCTCAAACAAAGAAACCTTACAACGCAGAAACACAATACTTGCCAACAGAAATAGGCCTCAAGCAAGGCACGTTTGTAGCAAAGAAACTTTCCCCCCCAAAACCTAAAAGGCCCCCAAAACAACGAGTAAAAATAAAACTACATTTACCAGCATCCTCCGGGGCAGCCAAAGACTCACCCAGCCTCTACATTCTGAACAACATGATTGGCTGCCAATAAGGGCGGATTTGCATAACTGCTGCACTGGCCAGCCAACATGAAAATTCCGATCCATAATAAACTGCCAAAACAGAATAAGGAAAAGGCATGAGCCAATCCCCAACACAAACACCCAAATCACTTCCAACCAAAAATTTACACCCCAAAAAATCACAGACCACGCCCAAAATTGACAGTAAGGCTTCATTAACTTGATTTCCCTAACTAGCCCTCACTTACTGGGAAGCTGTTTACGCTCTGAATTGACAGTAAGGCTTCATTAACTTGATTCTCCCGACTAGGCCTCAGCTCATTGGACATTGTGTATGGCCTGAATTGACAGTAAGGCTTCATTAACTTGCTGTTCCTAACTAGGCCTCAGCTCATGGGACATTGTGTATGGCCTGAATTTACCTACCTTGGCACACAGAGCCCGACCATGCATGATGGGACTTGAAGTACCACCATGGAAAATGGGATTTGTAGTACTTCAAAACCCATCATTCCCCACAGACCACTGTGGCCCAGAACCAAGACCAATAAAGACCCAACTTGGCACACCATGCCCCCTGTGACCCACACTCCATCCAACTGCAGTTTAGAGGAGGGCACACTGTGGATGATTGGACTTTCTCGCATCTCCTAAAAAGGGCACAGCAACGCGTGCCGGGTACAGCTAGTATATATATCTCTCTCTCTACTGAGGAGGCAGCAAAAGGCGAGAAGGGAGGCCACTCACCCAGGGCGCTGCCCTTTCGGCAGAGGCAGGAGAAGAGACGGGGCTGCTGGCGCGCGCCTGGCCTCTGAGCCACCACTCTTTGTCCTGTTGCGCCGAAATCCGAGGAGGAGGAGGAAGGGGTGGGAGCCGCGGGCAGGGGCGGTCCTACAAGATAGGCCAAGTAGGCGGCCGCCTAGGGCGCCATCTGGGAAGGGGGCACCATCCTGGCCGCATGGGGCGCCATCCTGGCCCTGCCGATGTTCCTCAGACAGTGCTGCAGGTGCCTGCTTTTTGACCCCGGCCTTGTGCGCTCCGACGCCGCTTCTGGGCACGCGCGGAGGTTTTCACGCAGGCGCAGTTGCTCTGGAGCTGAAGTTGAGCGCAGGAGCAACTGCACATGCGCGAAAACCTCCGCGCATGCCCAGTAGCTCCCTTGCGCAGAAGCCTGTAAGCAAAGCACCCTTTATCGGGCAGGCAGGGAGTGCTGTCAGCTTGTCCACCAAGACTAGGATGTACATTGCCCTCCAGCAGAACCCCTCTCAGCTCCCAAAGAGGAATAAAACCAACGGAACTGGAAAGCACTTCAACAAAAGAAAAGCCAAGGGAACAAAGAGAGCCGAAGAGGGAAGATAAACTACAGAAAATATGCCCTCTCCATGCAGTGATGACTACAAGCTATGGCCTCTGGAAACATGATCCCCCAGAGGCGGATGAAGGAGAAGCAGAATCCCCTAAAGAAAATGGTTAGATACGACCTCAGGGAAAAAGGAACGAACAGAACTAACTACCTAACCGACAAATACTAGCTAATGGTCATGGGCACTCTAATCACCTAATTGAAGGGTTAAAAAAAAACTGAGGAGAGATAATAGAAATAATAGTAAAAAGATAATAGTTTCAAGGGACATAAGAAGACCTGACATGGACATACAACTAAAGAAGACGAACAGAAAGAAAGAAGTGACACTTTAAAGAATAAAAAGAACTGTATTAGATATGTCAGAATGAAACCAGGGCTCCTGGAAGATGGAACTCAGCAAGAATCCCCCTTCTTTTTCCTTTTCTTTCTATCCTATATCACTACCCTTGCCCGGTGGTTGTCCCCGCCGGATCCCGGTTCAATCCGTTACCCCCACCACCTCCTATACCCCCCCCGTCCCTTCCCTAACCGTCCGTCCTTCCCTGACCCTTAACCTTTCATAGCCCTAAAACCCTTTTCTATCTTTTATTCAGATTTAACCAAAACTTTCAATAAAAATTATTTAAAAAAAATAATAATAATAATGTCTAAAAAAAAAAAAAAACAAAAAAAAAAAAATAGAATGATGATATATTTTATATTACATGTAATATTACAAACAATATTGCAGTATAGTGGTATTGTACAAAATAGTAATATATAATATTTTATTTTACTTTATTTTGGGTTATTTGAGTTTTATAGGAGTCATGAAAATATTTAGTAGAGGATAATTTTATTTAAATAAATAATGTTATTATTTTATTATTATAATATAATAGAATGTTACATTATATTATAATGTCAATATATTATAATATAATTATACTAGCTGAACCCGGCACGCGTTGCTGTGCCATCCCTCTCTCTCTCTGTGTCTCTCTCAGTCTCTCTCTCTCTCTCTCTCTCTCTCTCTCTCTCCCTATCTCTCTCTCTCTCTCTCTCTCTCTAACTTCCTGTGTCTGTCTCTCTATCCCTATCCTTATCTATCACTGTCTCTCTCTGTGTATATTATTCTCCATCACACTCTCTCTCTATCACTTGCTCTCTCTGTGTTTCTCTATCTCTCTGTACTCACTCTGTGTGTATCACACAATCTCTATCTACCACTCACTCTCTCTATCCCTATCTATCACTCCCTCCCTCTCTTTCTCACTCCTTCCCCCCTCTCTCTCACTCCCCTCTCTCACTCTGTCACTACCCCTCTCTCACTCCCCCTCTTTCTCTCACCCCCTCTTTCTCCCTCTCTCTCTATCACTCCCCCTCTCTCTTTCTCACTCTCTCTATCACTCACCCTCACTCTCTCACTCCCTGCCCCCTCTCTTTCTCACTCTCTCTATCACTCACCCTCTCTCACTCACTCCCCCTCTCTCTTTCTCACTCTCTATCACTCACCCTCACTCTCTCACTCCCTGCCCCCTCTCTCTCTCATTCCCCCCTCTCTCACTCACTCTGTCACTCCCCCTCTCTCTCTTTCACTCCTCCCCCCCTCTCTCTCTCACTCTTCGCTGTGGCTCCACGCCGCCTCCGTTGGCAGGGCCCGATCCCGGTGGAGGCGGCAGGAAAGCTGCCCTGTTTCCAGGCACCTCTTTCTGCTGCTCGTCCCGCCCTGCTCTCTTGAATGAAGGAAGGGGGCGGGGAGAGGAGGGGAAACTGCCGGGGGAACCGCTGCCGCGCTTGCAGCGGGAGGCGCTTCCCCCCCCCCCCTCTTCTCTCCGGCCTCCTCTCTTGATTGAAGGAAGGAGTGCGGGGAGAGGATGGGAAAGAGGCGCCTTCCGTCGCATGCGCATGTGCGCCAGGAGATCGGGCAGCTGTGTCCCCTCCTATCCCCGCCCTCCTTCCTTCACTCAAGGGAGGAGGGCGGGGCGTGCAGGAGAGAGGGGTGCCCGGGATCGGGCCCTGGTGGCAACGGAGGCGGCCTGGAGGAGGAGGCAGAGGAGGAGGAAAGGGTCGCGGGGGGGGGGGTGGATCGTAGGCTCTGTGCATGGCTGCGACCCTGCTGTTTTCGCTGCTCTTTCCTCCTCAGGCTTCTCCTCTTCGCCGGCTTTGCTTCCCTCCCGCCCACCTCCGGTGGGATCGGGCCCTGCCAGCAACGGAGGCGGTGAGGAAGAGGAGGAGAAGCCTGAGGAGGAGGAAAGAGCAGCGAAAACAGCAGGATCGCAGCCATGCACAGAGACTACGATCCACACACACACACACACACCCGTGACCCTTTCCTCCTCCTCTGCCTCCTCCACGCCGCCTCCGTTGCCGCCAGGGCCCGATCCCGAGAAGCCGGAGGAGGAGGAAAGCAGCGAGGAGAGCAGGATCGCAGCCACCGAGGCTATGAGCCAGTCCCCCTCGCGGCCCTTTCCTCCTCCTTTGCCTCCTCCTCCACGCCGCCTTGGGAGTTTGCGGAGGAGGCGTTTTTCGTTTGGTGAGAAAGGGGGCGAGGGGGTGTTTTTTTGCGGGGCTTTGGGGACGCGGAAAGGGGGCCGGGGTATGTTGTTTTGGCTTGCTTTGGGTTGGCAGGAAAGGGTGTGTGTGTGTGTGTGTGAGGGTTGGGGGGTTGTTGCGGCGCGTGTGTGTGTGGGAAGGTGGGGGGGTTTGTTGCGGCGCGTGTGTGTGTGCATAGGAGCGGCTTTTGGGGCGCCATGTGCAGTGGTTCGGTTGTTCTGGATCGGTTGTTCTGCCGCCATGTGCGTGGGGAGGGGGGGAGTGTGTGTTGTGTCCAGGTTGTTTTGGGGTCGTGGGTAGGGTTGAGGGTGGTGTGTGTGTGTGGTGGGAAGGGGGTGAGGGGATCGTGCGGTTAGGTTTTGAGCGGGGCGCGTGGCTCCCTGTAGAGTTATTGTTGTTCGGGCTGTATGTGCGAATGTTCTAAACGTGCGCTGGCAGCGGAGAGGGCGGGGGTGGGAGGAAGGTTAGCGGTTTTGAGGGGTCGTGTTTGGGGGTGTTGTGAGGGATCTTGGTCCGGTTTTTTGCGCCACGAATGTTCCTGCAGGTATGTTTGTGACTGTTGTCAAGTATCGTGGTTCTGGGACTTATAGTTTCTTTGTCTATGAGCGTCAAAAACGGACGCTCTCCTTTTATATATATAGATTGTAATGTAGTATAATATAATTATGATATAATATAGTATGAGTATGGTATAATATATTGTATATACATTGATAAAATATAATAATAATAATTTTATTATTATATTATAATTGTATATTTGATTTAAATGGGGGGTGTCAAAATAATGTTGGGGGCACCAAAATAATGTTCGCCTACCATTTAAAATTACCTTAGACCGCCCCTGGCCGCGGGTGGCAAGGCTGGTGATCTGCAGAGGCTCCTCTCCGCACTTTGCCTTGCCTTCCTGGCCCGCTGCAAAGGCTGTCGGTGGAGGATGCTGGCGGGGCGGCCAAAGCAGCATCAGCTCAGGCCCGTCGGGGAGGGTGGGAGGGAGGAGAAGATAAGGTTTTATTATTAGTGTGGGTCTGAGTGATGTGTGGGTGTGTGGGGGGGTGCGGTAGGAGGCGTAATTCCAAAGTGTGGCCTAGGGCGTAAAAATTTGTTAATTCGGGCCTGTTCCAAGGGACTGGAAGGATGATGCTGTTGCGATGGTAACATGGCTCTGTTTGCTCAGGGGAGAACAGGCACAGCCAGGCTTTCCTTTCCCTTCTTCCTGGGAAAGGGAATGAATGAGCTTACAAGTACCACACTGCTTTCTCTTGCTTTGGACCAATTTGTGCCATTACCAAACCGGTTTAATGGTTGAACAACTTCAGAGGTTGGATAACAACTCCCAGAGTTCTCAACGTTTCTGGGAAGGAACTTTCTCCAACTCTGGCCTTAGTCGCTACTAAAATGGAAAAGTTATTCTTCATAGTGTTTACGCTGGTAAACCTGTCTAGTCATAGCGGAATGGGGGGAGTGTGTACTGGTACTGTAAATAATGGGGAGGGATGATGGAATCTGCAATCCAATAGTTCAAGGCTGCGTAATTCTTGTGCCATCTGACGTTAGTTCAAAAACTTCCAGAGGAAGAGACTCCGCTATAAAAGACCCCCAAAGGGTCCCCAAGGGGACTCAGAATAGATAAAGGTATACACATATATAGGCAAACATTAAATGCCTTTTGTACACTGAACAATGACATACAATGCACAAAGGAAAAGGTTTCCCTTTCCATCTCCGGCGTCTGGAGGCAATGTTCCACTCTGGCCATAGGGAGGTGCTCTTGTTCCATTTTCCATGCCGAAAGCTTGTTGTCCATAGACACCTCCAGGTCATGTTGCCACGGCTACATGGTTGCATTTTACCTATTGATGTACTCACACTACATGTTTTCAAACTGCTAGGTTGGCAGAAGCTGGGGCTAACAGCGAGAGCTCACCCTGGCTTCAAACTTCCAGCCTTCCTTTCAGCAAGTTTTTCTGCAGCTAGCAGTTTAACCCACTGTGCTACCGTGGCCCAACAAAAGGCACAAAGTCCTCCCAACAGATGGCCATCCAGCTTCTGTTTAAAAACCTCCAGAGAAGGAGACTCTGCTGGAAGAGACCCCCAAAGGGCATCTAGTCCAACCCCATTCTGGCCATAAGGAAGGCACAGTCGAAGCCCTCCCAACAGATGGCCATCCAGACTCAGTTCAAAAACCTTCAGAGAAGGAGACTCCATTGGAAGAGACCACAAAGGGAATTTAGTCCAACCCCCTTCAGCCAGGTAGAAGGACACCATCAAAGCCGTCCCCAAGAGATGGCCATTTCTACTTAGTTCAAAAGTCTCCAGAGAAGGAGACTCTGTTGGAAGAGACCTCCAAAGGGCATCGAGTCCGACCCCATTCTGCCCGGCAGGAAGGCACAGTCGAAGAACTCCATCTAAAAATCCTCTTCCCAACATGAAAAGTTTGGAAAGTTTTGTCTTCAGGACCTTCCACACAGCCATATTAACCCAGAATATCAAGGCATATCATCCACAGCAGTGTTTCCCAAACAGTGTGCTGCGGCACACTAGTGTGCCGTGAGTGATCATCAGGTGTGCCGTGGGAAATTGGAACCTCCAATCCCCTTTCTTCCCCCTCCTGCCGAACACTTTTTCTTCTCCACTCGGGCTCCCTTCTTCCCAGCCTCGCTCTGCGCACTTTGCTCTGGGGCGAGTCTGCGCAGTAGGGCCCGCATGGGTCACGTCTTCCTCTCTCCCCCCTCCCCTCCTGAGCAAGGGAGCCTGAGTGGAGAAGAAAAAGTAAGTGTTCGGCAGGAGGGGGAAGAAAGGGCGTGAAGGGGGAGGAAGAGGACTCTGTCGAAAGCTGTCATGGGCAAACTTGGACCTTCCAGGTGTTTTGGACTCCAACTCCCACCATTCCTAGCAGCCTCAGGCCCTTTTCCTTTTTCCCCTCAGCCACTTCAGCAGGAAAGGGCCTCAGGCTGTTAGGAATGGTGGGAGTTGAAGTCCAAAGCACCCAGAGGGCAGAAGTTTTCCCATGCCTGTTTTAGGGACCTTAAAGTGGTGAGCCTCCTTCCAACATTGTGAGTCTGGATAGAAAACAAACAACAACATAACATAACGTTCTTTGAGTCCACAGTACTCTCTGGGTGTAGGTGAACTACAACTTCCAAACTCAAGGTGAATTCCCAAGCAAACCCTTTCAGTACTTTCTGTTGGTAATGAGAGTTCAATATGCCAAGTTTGGTTCAATTCCATTGTTGCAAGAGTTCAGAATGCTCTTGGATTGTGTGTTAACTATAAATTGAGCAAGACCTTCGTGTGTGTCTTTCTGCCATTCCTGCCAGGATATCTATGTTGTGTTCATCGAAACAGGCCCAGGTTTCACACTGAGTGTATAAATACATTTAAAAACATATTAACTATATGTATTACTGTGTTAGAGTGTCATTTTGTGTCATTTTGGTTGGTGGTGTGCCCCAGGATTTTGTAAATGTAAAAAAAAGGTTGAAAAACACTGATCCACAGTATCGGCTTTGAACTGGGTTTTCTGAGTCCGCATTGCCATATAACCCAGTTCAATGTGGATTTGATTCAGCTGTGCGTATAAAGAAAACAGTGGGTCTGCAATGTCCACTTTTGCAGGAGTCCAGCACCCTGAATCCTAGCAAACGTGAGTGTGTATGTCTATCTATATATCCCTGCTCAATCCCAACAGTGGTTTGCTATGAGAAGTCTTCCAGTTTTTCCACATGGGGGAGTGCTGCTTACACAAACCATCCACACATTGAATAAAATATATATTCAAACACAGAAGCTCAGAAGTGTTTCATCTTTCCCATTCCTTTGCATTTTGGAATATGTATGTATGTATATATGTATGTATGTGTATTTGTGTGTATGTATATAAATGACACAGATTCTGCAGTATATATAAGGAGAAGAGAGGCACTCTGCACATGCCCTGGAGACCCTTTGAGAGAAAAAGTCGCCCCTTCAGCCTCAGGGAGAAGGCACTCTGCACATGCCTCAGGGACTCTGGCTGAGAGACAAAGCCTTCAAACCCAAGGTAGGCATGTCGAATGTCTTTGGGTGTTGTCCTTCAATTTGGGGAAGGCACTCTGCACATGCCCTGGGGACCCTTTGAATTGGTCCGAGAGAAAAAGTCGCCCCTTCAGTCTCGGGAAGAAGGCACTCTGAACATGCCTCAGGGACTCCTTGGCTGAGAGACAAAGCCTTCATACCCAAGGTAGGCATGTCGAATGTCTTTGGGTGTTGTCCTTCAATTTGGGGAAAGCACTCTGCACATGCTCTGGGGACCCTTTGAATTGGTCTGAGAGAAAAAGTCACCCCTTCAGTCTCGGGAAGAAGGCACTCTGCACATGCCTCAGGGACTCCTTGGCTGAGAGACAAAGCCTTCATACCCAAAGTAGGCATGTCGAATGTCTGGGTGTTGTCCTTCAATTTGGGGAAGGCACTCTGCACATGCCCTGGGGACCCTTTGAATTGGTCCGAGAGAAAAAGTCGCCCCTTCAGTCTCGGGAAGAAGGCACTCTGTACATGCCTCAGGGACTTTTTGGCTGAGAGACAAAGCCTTCATACCCAAGGTAGGCATGTCGAATGTCTTTGGGTGTTGTCCTTCAATTTGGGAAAGCACTCTGCACATGCTCTGGGGACCCTTTGAATTGGTCCGAGAGAAAAAGTCGCCCCTTCAGTCTCGGGAAGAAGGCACTCTGCACATGCCTCAGGGACTCTGGCTGAGAGACAAAGCCTTCATACCCAAGGTAGGCATGTCTAATGGCTTTGGGTGTTGTCCTTCAATTTGGGGAAAGCACTCTGTACATGCTCTGGGGACCCTTTGAATTGGTCCGAGAGAAAAAGTCGCCCCTTCAGTCTCGGGAAGAAGGCACTCTGCACATGCCTCAGGGACTCTTTGGCTGAGAGACAAAGCCTTCATACCCAAGGTAGGCATGTCGAATGTCTTTGGGTGTTGTCCTTCAATTTGGGAAAGGCACTCTGCACATGCCCTGGGGACCCTTTGAATTGGTCTGAGAGAAAAAGTCGCCCCTTCAGTCTCGGGAAGAAGGCACTCTGCACATGCCTCAGGGACTCTTTGGCTGAGAGACAAACCCTTCATACCCAAGGTAGGCATGTCGAATGTCTTTGGGTGTTGTCCTTCAATTTGGGGAAAGCACTCTGTACATGCTCTGGGGACCCTTTGAATTGGTCCGAGAAAAAGTCGCCCCTTCAGTCTCGGGAAGAAGAAGGCACTCTGCACATGCCTCAGGGACTCTTTGGCTGAGAGACAAAGCCTTCATACCCAAGGTAGGCATGTCTAATGTGTGTTTTCCTTCAATCTGGAAAAGGCACTCTGTACATGCCCTGGGGACCTCTTCCTTCAAGGACAAAAGAAATCCAAGCCTGAGGGTGCAATGCAGCTTATCTGGAGAAGGGGAAGAAGGCACTCTGCACATGCCTCGGGGACCACTTTCCTTTCAAGCAGAAAGAGAGAGAGAAACAGCCAGACAACGCAACCAAGTAATGGAGCGAGTGTGGCATCTTTGATTGAGATGCTTCACAATCTGAAAGGGGAAGGAAGTGAGGAAAGAAAGGCACTCTGCACATGCCCCGGGAGCCCTTTCCCTTCACGCAGAGAGAAAAAGGAACTTAAGCAGGAAGGTGCAATGGCTTTGGAGCTTACCTTTCAATATCTGGAGGGGAAGAAAGGTACTCTGCACATGCCCTGGAGACCCATTGACAAAGAGGACGCTGCCCGGCAAAGGACTCAAGCAATGGCTCCAGGGGGTGCCTTTCAATCTAGAAGGGAAGAAGGCACTTTGCACATGCCTCGTGGACTCTTTGGCTGAGAAAAGAAAGCCTCAATCTAGATAGAAGATGTCCAATTGCATGCATTCTGCAGTATATGAGAAGGAAGGCACTCTGCACATGCCCTGGGGAGTCTTTGGTGTCTGAGAGAGAAAGCTGCCAAGCTAATGAGTTCATTTAGTCCTTCAATATAGAATAGAGGAAGGCACTCTGCACATGCTCTGGGGAGTCTGACAAAGGGGACACTGCCTGGCAAAGGACACAAGCAATGAGCCCATGGGGTGCCTTTCAGTCTAGAGGGGAAGAATGCACTCTGCACTGCCTCAGGAACTCTGGCTTAGAGAGGAAAGCCTCCATATGTCATATATGTGTGGTATCTTTGGATCCTTATGTTATCCATCAACCTGGAAGGGCAGAAAGCGAGAAAATGTACTCTGCGCATGCCCTGGAGATCCCTTTCCCAGAAGCAGAGAGGAAAAGAAATCCAAGCAGGAGGGTGAATTGATTTTGGAGCTCATCTTTCAATATCTGGAGGGGAAGAAAGGCACTCTGCACATGCCCTGGAGACCCTTTAACAAAGAGGAAGCTGCCTGGCAAAGGACCCAAGCAATGGACTCATTGGGGTGCTTTCAATCTAGAAGGTTTCCAATTGCATGCATTCTACACTAGATCAGAAGACAGGCACTCTGCACATGCCCTGGGGAGCCTTTCTCTCTGCCAAGAAGCTTGGCTGGAGCTCCTCCCTTAAGAGGAGGGAAGGGAAGGGAAGAAAGAAGGAGAGAGAGAAAGAAAGAAAGAAAGGAGGAGGAGCAACAGAGAAGAGCTGGAGGCAGGAAGGAGCTGGAGCAGAGCTGCCGGAGAAGGGTAAGTCATGTTGCATTATTATTGTTATTATTGGAACAATGTGGAAGGTCTTCTCTATAGAACTGTGAGAGTTCTAGTTTTTGCAAGGTCTGTAACCCTCCAGCATCCCATCTCAGTGTTGCCAAACTCCATTCCTTCTGCACTCTAGAATGCATCCCTGCTTGAGCATCATCTCTCCTTCCAAATACTATATATACTGTGTGTGTGTGTGTCTATATGTATATATATATATATATATATATATATATATGATCTCCAATATTTTGCATTGAAAGCGTGCCTTGTAAGAGAGAACCAACTCTCAGCAGGACATTGTGCATAGAACAGGAGCGTGTTTCATATACTATATGTGTGTGTAGGATCATATATATGTATGTATATATAGAGGGGGGGGGGGAATCCCAAGCATGCGTGTGTGTAGGATCTCAAGCATATATATATATATATATATATATATATATATGCTTGAGATCTTAGATATATACTTGGATCTCTCTCTCTCTATATATATGCTTGGGATCCTATATATATAGGATCCCAAGCGCATATATATATATATATATATAGAGAGAGAGAGAGAGAGAGAGAGAGAGAGAGAGAGATCCAAGTATATATCTAGGATCCCAACATATCTATATCTATCTATCTGTGCTTGGGATCCTACACATACACACACACACACACACACACACACACACGCATGCTTGGGATTCCCCCCCTCTCTCTATATACATACATATATATAGGATCCCAAGCATATATATATATATATATAGAGAGAGAGAGAGAGAGAGAGAGAGAGAGAGAGGATCCCAAGCATTCAGAAGGAGAGATGATGCTCAAGCAGGGATGCATGGAGTTTGGAAAACTGAGATTATTTCAATATTAATGTAATTTCACTAACAATATACAGTATATTATATATGAAACATGCTTCTGTTCTATGCACAAGGTCCTGCTTTTATTTATCTATATCTATAGGATCCCCAATATTTTGCATAGAAAGCATGTCTTGTAAGGGAAACCCAAGTCCCAGCAGGACCTTGTGCATAGAACAGAAGCGTGTTTATATAGTTTATATATATATATATATATATATATATATACACACACACATACACACACACATACACACACACACACACACACACACACACACAGGTCCTTCTCAAAAAATTAGCATATAGTGCTAAAGTTCATTGTTTTCCATAATGTAATGATACAAATTAAACTTTCATATATTGCACACCAACTGAAATATTTCAGGTCTTGTTTTGTTTTGTACTGATGATTTTGGCATACAGCTCCTGAAAACCCAAAAATACTGTCTCAAAAAATTAGCATATTTGGTCGGATGGAATATGTTAATTTTTGGAGATATGTATGCCAAAATCATCAGTATTAAAACAAAAAAGACCTGAAATATTTCAGTTGGTGTGCAATGAATCAAAAATATATGAAAATTTAATTTTTATCATTACATTATGGAAAATAATGAACTTTAGCACTATATGCTAATTTTTTGAGAAGGACCTGTATATATATATATATATATATATAGAGAGAGAGAGAGAGAGAGAGAGAGAGAGAGAGAGAGAGAGAGAGAGTTATTAAAATTGCTTGGTGCACGAAAGAAAGAAAGAAAGTTGGGGCACAAGTGTCACTATCTCAACCCTGTTAGTTTGGATCCTCAGCCCTTCATCATTTTGGAGATACAAAATGATGGGATCCAAGTCTAAATTTATGAATATTTCATGCACATTTTATCACATTGTGTGAAGGTTCCTTTTATGCATAATACAGTGTTATTATTTGGCACGAAACAATGTATTTATGTGCCTCAAACTACCGGGAAGTAGTTATTCCAAATTTCCATAGCCTGTTTCTCCATCCATTGTCCTTCCACCCCAGTGCTATGACCGCCTGTCCTGCTAGAATCAAGGTCTCAAACAATTATTTTGCATTAATCCCATTATGGTCTAATACTCTTCATTCTATTCTATTCTGAAATATAACCCCGAGACGTCTCTGACGTGTATTTTATGTGATGTCCTTTCAAAACAAGGGGTTCAGATCCTTTTGAAAACAGGAGTTTGCATTTGGAGAGCAGTGGGCCACATCTTGCAAATGCTTGCAAGCAGAAGCATTGCATATTTCAGATATTTGGAATAGTTGCATCCATGCAACAAGCCATCTTAGAGGTGGGACCCAAACCCAGGCGTAATGTTTGCTTCCGCTTAATGTGCGTCTGGAACTCACTTTTATCCACAACGTTTTGAAGAGTATTGTGCATGTGTCTAGAATAGAATAAAGCAGCCTTTCTCAACCTGGGGATTGGGACCCTTGGGAGGGCGGTCGCGAAGGGGTGTCAGAGGGGTTGCCAAAGAGCATCAGAAAACGCAGTATTTTCTGTTGGTTATGGGGGTTGTGTGTGGGAAGTTTGACCCAATTGTATCGCTGGTGAGGTTCAGAATGCGCTTTGATTGTAGGTGAACTATAAATCCCAGCAACTACAACTCCCAAATGTCAAGGTCTATTTTCCCCCAACTCCACCAGTGTTCACATTTGGGCATATTGAGTATTGGTGGCAAGTTTGGTCCAGATCCATCATTGTTTGAGTCCACAGTGCTCTCTGGATGTGGGTGAACTACAACTCCAAAACTAAAGGTCAATGCCCACCAAACTCTTCCAGGATTTTCTGTTGGTCGTGGGAGTTCTGTGTGCCAAGTTTGGTTCAATTCCATACTTGATGGAGTTTGAAATGCTATTTGATTTAAGTGAACTATAAATCTCGGCAACTACAACTCACAAATGTCAAGGTCCATTATCCCCCAAATCTGCCAGTGTTAACATTTGGGCATATTGAGTATTAGTGCCAAGTTTGGTCCAGATCCATCATTGTTTGAATCCACAGTGCTCTCTGGATGTGGGTGAACTATAACTCCAAAACTCAAGGTCAATGCCCACCAAACCCTTCCAGAATTTTCTGTTGGTCATGGGAGTTCTGCGTGCCAAGTTTGGTTCAGTTCCATCCTTGGTGGAGTTCGGAATGCTCTTTGATTGTAGGTGAACTATAAATCTCAGCAACTACAACTCACAAATGTCAAGGTCCATTATCCCCCTAATCTGCCAGTGTTAACATTTGGGCATATTGAGTATTGGTGCCAAGTTTGGTCCAGATCCATCATTGTTTGAACCCGCAGTACTCTCTGGATGTGGGTGAACTACAACTCCAAAACTCAAGGTCAATGCCCACCAAACCCTTCCAGGATTTTCTGTTGGTCATGGGAGTTCTGTGTGCCAAGTTTGGTTCAATTCCATCATTGGTGGAGTTTGGAATGCTCTTTGATTGTAGGTTGACTATAAATGACAACAACTACAACTCCCATATGGCAAAATCAACCCCTTCCCCCAACCCCACCAGTGTTCAAATGTGGGCGTATTGGGTATTTGTGCCAAATTTGGTCCAGTGAATGAAAATACATCCTGCAGATGAGATATTTACATGAAAATTTATAACATTAGCAAAAAGACAGTTATGAAGTGGCAACGAAAACAATGTTATGGTTGGGGGTCAACACAACATGAGGAAGTGTATTAAGGGGTCGGGGCATTAGGAAGGTTGAGAAACACTGGAATACAATAACGTTATTGTCATTGGACCTTGTACAATGGAATGTAATGCCATCCCCAATACACATTATATAAGGACAATTGCAAAGCAAAGCATTCCTCTTTCCACATTCTGCTGAATGCTGGCGGGAGGATTCTGTATTTCAGTTCTAAGCGATATTGGAGATGGGACCCAGCTCTAAATAGTTAATCCATACACCTAACACACCCAGGATTGCATATCTGTAGATCAGGCATGGGCACATTCTGGCCCTTCCTCCAGGTGTTTTGGATTTCAATTCCCACAATTCCCAATAGCCGGTAGCCAGTATTATCTACAGCAGCCATGGGCAAACAGTCCGTAGGCCCATAGGCTGTTAGTAATTGTGGGAGTCGGAGTCCAAAACACTCGGAGGGCCAAAATTTGCCCATTTATTTATTTATTTTTATCTATTTATTTATTTGATTTGTACACTGCCACTCCCAGAGGCTCGGGGCGGTTTACAGAATTTCAGCACAACAATAAAACAATAAAACCATACACAAAAAAATATCATTAAGACTCGAAGGCTTGCCTAAACGAGAAGGTCTTACAAGCTTTGCGAAAAGTTACCAAATTTCGCAAAGCCCGAGTCTCAGGGGGCAGATCATTTCACAAAACTGGGGCGATGATAGATAAGGCCCATGTCTGCTGTCGAGAATACTGGCAAAGTTTCCCTTCTTTGAAGTCCTTGCAAACAAAAACATTCAATATTTCAGATGTTTGGAATAGTTGCATATGTGAAATGGCGCCCCCCCCTCACCATCGGCCCTGCACCCTTGTCAAGGAAAGAGGGCGCAAGGCGCGCCACAAAGAGTCGGGGCTTCTCTTCCTTCCTCCTCCTCCTCGCACACGCCCTCCTTCCTTGACTCAAGAAAGGAGGGCGTGCCGTAAAGAGGAGCTTCGGAGCTTCCTCCTCTCCTCCTCGGAAGCCCCCTTCCCTTCAAGGGGCCGATGCTGGCACCGGAGCCCCCACCCCTTGGGGCCGATCGGAGTCGGGGCTTCCCTTCCTCCCGCCTCCTTGCGCGTGCCCTCCTTCCTTGACTCAAGAAAGGAGGGTGTGCCGTGAAGAGGAGGTGGTGGAGCCGTGGAGGGAAGCCCCGCCCCTGGGGCCAATGCCGGCACCGGGGTCGGGGCTTCCCTTCCTTTCTCCTCCTTGCGCGCGCCCTCCTTCCTTGATCTTGAGTCAAGCAAGGAGGGTGCGCGGCGCCATGAGGAGGAGGAGGTGGGGGGGTGCGGTAGAGGTTGGTTTGAGGGCGTAATTCCAAACTGTGGCCTAGGGTGCCAAAAGGGGTTAATCCGGGCCTGAATGCCCCATCGAATCTAATGCGCACCTCAGTTTCCAAAACCTTGAAACCAAAAAAAAGTATTTGCTGGAGAATGTACGGTAGTGCACAGTGGCCAAAGGTGCACTCTTTGTAATATGGCCATTACAGTTGCCGCCTGCTTAGAATTCCTTCTTTGAAAGCAATTGTGTTGGAACGCCAAAACTTCCAGCGCATGGAAAAGGGAAACCTTCGGGTGTACCCATGCTGCAGAATGGATCCATTTGAACTGCATTGGTTCAGTGCAATGAAATCATGGAGGATGATGACAAGTTCTCGAGCCTTCTCTGTCAAAGGATGCAGAGGCCTCGCCAGATGACAAATCTCAGCATTGCATAGCATTGAGATGTATTTATTTATTTATTTATTTGTTTGTTTGTTTGTTTGTTTATTTACTTTCTAGGCTGCCACTCCCATGGTGGCTCGGGGCGGCTCACAGATTCAGTTAAAGAACAGTAAATAAAACATTAAACATTATAATTCAGATATTAAAACATTAAAACAGTAAACATTAAGCATCGAGTACAATCTTTGACTTAGGGTTGTCAGCTATGAATAGGCTAACTTAGGTTGCAAAGGCCTGCCGGAACAACCAGGTCTTACAAGTTTTTCGGAAGGCCAAGATGTTACGGAGTGACCTGATCTCCGGCGGTAGGGAGTTCCAAAGTGTGGGGGCAATGATGGAGAATGCCCTTCTCCTTGTCGATGTTAGACGATAGGCTTTGGCACTCGGAATAAAGAGAAGGTCCTGGTCTTCTGATCTCAGTGATCTCATGGGACAGTATGGGGTAAGGCGGTCCCTTAGGTACACTGGCCCCAAACCATACAAGATTGCAGAGGCTTTGGCTGAACATTCAGATAATCGTATGGTGTGTGCAGCCTCATTTTGGAGAGGACGTTTAGCCCAGAAAGGTGAGCATTAGATTAGTAAGTAAGTAAACTTTATTATGGTCAATGACCAGATCATAACAGGGGAACCCAGTCCCGCACATCCAAACGAACATTAGATTACAGCCAGCGATTTTAGAGATGGGACCCAGGTCTAAACAGTTATACCTTATAGACCGAGGGTTGTATCTCTGTAGATCATATCGGCAAAGTCTCCTTCCTCTGAGAGGCTTGGGACTAGACATTTGGACTATATGCATGATGCACAGAATGAACTTCTCTTGGAGATGGGACACAAGCGTAAACATTACATCCATGCACCTTATGCACTCAATGTTGCATAGTTTCAGGATCAAAGAGGCCATAGGAGTTTCCTACAACTCTTTTGATGGAAGGGATGCATTTGGGGGCTTTTCTGTTGTCCTCTTGGTGGCCATTTAGGACAATCTAGTTGCCCTCCAAGCCATGTCAACAAAGGACCTCTGTCTCCTGTTCGCTTTGACGAATAGCGTTGGAGCTGGAACCCAAAGCACTTTCCTTAAGAGCCTGACATCTCTTATTTGGAGGAGGAAAGGCGGCCACATGCTTCCCAGCCATTGGGATGTAATCTTTGTCCTAATGCAAGCGGGGGAATGTCAGCGCTCAAGGTATCAAGAGGCTCCATCTGTCTATTTTAAGGCGATGGGGAGGCGGAAGGATTAGCTCCGGCAGCCAGGGAGACACCCAAGCCAGGCAACAGATGCTTCCTCGCTTTCTGGCCCCTCCTTCCTTTCTCTTTCTCCTCTGCATGGATGTCATTGTGGGATGGAGAAAGGGGGTGGGGAGTGGGGGGAAGAAGATAATTAATTGCTCTTTGTTTACAAACACAATGCACAGAGGGCTCTCCTTGCAAATCCTCTGCATCCTGCTGGCACTAAACGCAGCTCCTGTGTCCTACATCCCCTTTTAAACCTTCTTATGTGATGCTTCGAAGCACATGGCGGTTTCTGGACCTGTCACTTGACTCGAGTCTCTTGCGCCATCGAATCTAATGCATGCCTCAATATGCAAAATGGTGAGACCAAAAAAAAAAGAAGTGCCGGCAAATGTCATGCACCAAATACAGAAAAAAGTGCCCTCTTTGTCGTTTGGCCATTGCAGTTGTCATCTGCTTAGAATTCCTTCATTTTAAACAATTGTGTTACGACACCAAAGCTTCCAGCAGTGGAAAATAAAACTTTGGGATGCATCTATACCAGTGTTTCCCAGCCAGTGTGCCGGGGCACACTAGTGTGCCATGAGCGATCATCAGGTGTGCCTCCAGGAAAGGGGGGGGGGAGTCTAGTGTGTTGAAGTATAAAAACCCTAAGAAATCTACCTCGATAAAGGCACACAATTACAAACACCCCCTCCCCACCCGTTGTCTACTTGGTCTCTCCCTCTCCATGCATTGGGAAGGCCCGCCTCCCTTTCCCCAAGTAGAGACCTCCTCTTGCCTCCTGGGGGTTCTGTGTGGGACGTTTGGCCCAGTTCTATCATTGGTGGGGTTCAGAATGCTCTTTGATTGTAGGGGAATTATAAATCACAGCAACTACAACTCCCAAATGTCAAGGTCTATTTCCCCTGAACTCCATCTACATTCATATTTGGGCATATTGAGTATTCATGCCAAGTTTGGTCCTGATCCAACATTGTTTCAGTCCACAGTGCTCTCTGGATATAGGTGAACTACAACTCCAAAACTCAAGGTCAATGCCCACCAAACTCTTATAGTATTTTCTCTTGGTTATGGGAGTTCTGTGTGGGAAGTTTGTGTCTTTCTGCCATTCCTGGCAAGATATCTATGTTGAGTTCATTGAAACAGGCCCAGGTTTCACACTGAGTGTATAAATACATTTTAAAAACATATTAACTATATGTATTACTGTGTTAGAGTGTCCTTTTGTGTCATTTTGGTTGGTGGTGTGCCCCAGGATTTTACAAATGTAAAAAGTGTGCCGCTGCTCAAAAAGGTTGGGAAACACTGATCTATACTGTGGAATTAATCCACTTTAATTGCATTGGTTCAATGCTACGGGATGTAGTTTGACAAGGATTTGAGCCTTCTCTGCCAAAGGATGCAGATGCCTCACCAAACTACAAATCCCAAGATTGCATAGCATTGAGTCAATGCAATTAAATGAGAGATGAGAGGTTCCTCAAGAGGAGCTCCTTTTGCTTTGGCTCAGCACTTTGATTACTGTATTACGCTGATCGAATGCGTTTCCTAATTTCAGCCTGTTAATTTAACCCAGAAAGGTGAGCATTACAATGCAATAAACATAGTCTGTAGCAACACAGCCCCATAGATCTCCAAAGATTAAACGGGGTCAATCCAAAGGCTGGATTGGAGTAAATATGGTATGTAGTAATGCAATCCCATCGATGAGGACCCTCAAAGAGGAGCTCCTGAAGCAGCTTCCCCCTTTGCTTTGGTTCAGCACTGGAGCCCTTTCTCATAACTAATGGAGTGAAACAAGGTTGTGTTCTTGCACCAACCCAGTTTACAATCTTCTTCAGCATGATGCTCCAAAGGGCTACGGCAGACCTCGAAGAAGACGGCATATATATACACTATCGTACTGATGGTAGCTTGTTCAACTTAAGCCGTCTGAGGGCTTGCACTAAGACTCTAAACTATCTAGTCCATGAGCTGCTCTTTGCTGACGATGCTGCCCTTGTTGCCCATTCAGAAGCAGCCCTGCAGCGCCTCACATCCTGCTTTGCAACAGCTGCAGAGCTGTTTGGGCTGGAAGTCAGCCTGAAGAAAACGGAAGTCCTCTACCAGCCCGCACCACAGGAAGAACACCATAATCCCCACGTCAGCATAGGCAAATCTGTGCTTAAGTCCGTTCAGCAGTTCACCTACCTGGGAAGCATCATCTCTTCAGACGCCAAGATTGATAAAGAGATAGATCACAGATTAGCAAAGACATAGAGTGCATTCGGAAGGCTTCACAAAAGAGTCTGGAGCAACAAGCACCTGAGGCAAAGCACCAAAATCAGTGTGTACGGAGCTATCGTACTGTCTACTCTCCTCTATGGGTCTGAAACATGCGTCACCTATCACCAGCACCTACGACTCCTCGAATGATTTCATCAGCGCTGTTTTTGCACAATCCTAAATATACACTGGACTGACTATGTGACTAATGTTGCTGTCCTTGAGCAAGCAGGGATCACCAGCATTGAGGCCATGCTATTCAGTCAGTCAGTCAGTCAGTAGCCTTTATTTCGGTCAACAAACCATTGGCTAAGTCAGGTGAAAATAGAACCATAGAATACAACATTTAAGAAATTAATAACATTGCATTTGGGTTATGATTAAGAACAAGTGTCACAGTTCGCTATCGGTTGAATGACTGTCTTTATCATTTAAAACAGGAACTGATTGCCAATTAATAGTAAGTGTTCTGAGTACTCTTTGTTACACTCTTAGTGTTTACAGGTTATTAATGAAGCACTTGCGGCTTTTTGCCGCTGCAAAGAGAAATTTGGCCACCTGTTCCGTTACCCTTTTGTCAAGATCAGACAGTAAATAAGTACAGTACCAATTTAGGGTTCTTCCTGGCCATTTGGTGAGTAGAGGGGATATTAACCTTAGTCTATCATCCCTGTAAATTGTGCAAATAAAAAGTACTTGTATTGAGAACATTGTGCACTGTAAATTGTGCAAATAAAAAGTACATGTATTGAGAACACAGCTGCGCTGGGCAGGGCACGTCTCTAGGATGGAAGACCACCGCCTCCCAAAGATACTACTCTATGGTGAACTCGCCATGGGTCAGCGCAAGAGAGGCGCCCTCCAAAAGAGATATAAGGACTCCCTGAAACAACATTGATCACCAACACTGGTCCACCCTGGCCTCACATCGGGAGACATGGAGACGCACTATCCACAATGCTGCGGCCTCTTTTGAGAAGACACGCCGAATGGATCTCAAAGAGAAATGACAACGCAGAAAGAACCGCAACATGGAAACAACATCACCCAAGGAGACTTTCTGCTGTGCTTTCTGCAACCGGACTTGCCTATCTCAGATTGGCCTTTTTAGTCATCAACTCGCTTGTAAAAAGTGTGGGATGAGTCCTTCCTATGAATCTTCGTTCGAGAAGTAATGCCAAGAAAGAGATTGTAGTAAATACAATAGGTAGTAACACAATTCAGGCATTGGCTCAAAGGAAATCAAGCAAAGAATACAAGTGCAAGGAGTCCATCCTCAAACAAAGGAGACGCGTCCTTTTGCATCACTTGATACCCATCTTATGCAGCTAAGAGCGGAAATTGTATTAGAAAGTCCCTGGATTGTACAGGTGGGAAGAAGGAAGAGAGAGCAGACCCCACGAGCCAATGGTGCATTTCCTTCTGTTAAAAGCACCTATATATACAATGGCATTACATACATGCACCAGGGCACACAGGCCCATAAAGCTCTTGAAGGTTTAAGAGCAGGATTAGGGCTCAGGCGGTTAGCAATGACACGGAAATGCTTCTGCTAGGATTGTTCTGCGGCGAGAAGACTGTGCACACGAGGTCAAATCCGTCCCCTTTGATCATGTTTATAATATTTAAAGTGCGGTTTAAACTGCATCCTAGAAGGAATTGCAATACAAGACATCTATGGAGTGAATTGCAGTGAAAACCGTTCCTTGTCGGGATCCGAGGCATTTTGCAAGCCCAAAGCCAACCAAATAATAATAAATAATAAATAAACTTTATTTATAAGCCGCTTCCCTCTCCTCAAAGGGGACTCGGAGCGGCTTACATGGGGCCGTGCCCAAACCACAAATCACAAAATATCAGACATCAAAAAACAATAAACACAATAAAAACAGTAAACACAGTAAAATGAATACGTCTAACAAAAACACAATAACAAATGTGTCTAAAACAGAAGGAAAAAGGAAGGCGAGAGGGTGGGCCACATGTACATATAAAATGTTTAAAAACTGGGGGAGATAAATGGAGTAGGGCCAAAACGTGAAAAGTCGCAAAGGGGAAGGAAATCCAAAAAACGGGCGTTGAAGGATCTAGTCTCCAAAGGCTAGGCGGAAAAAACAGGTTTTCAGTTGTCCCTTAAAGGCTTCCAGTGATGGGGCATTCCTGATCTCTCCCAGAAGGGAATTCCAAAGTCGGGGGGCCACAGAGGAGAAAGCTTTTTCCCTAGTATTAACAAACCGAGTCTGTGAAACTGGTGGAGGTGAAAGGAGGTGTGTGAACACATGTCCATTAGAACTGTATTTTGCACCAGTTTTGCACAATAGGATTACTGTTGTAATTCAGCCACTTCAGCCCATGATTGTGGCTGATACCAATGTTAATGTGGACGTGGATCATGGGAACTTTTGGCCTGCAAGTCCACATGAGATTTTAAGTCCTGAAAATGATCAGTCTGTGTCTCCAACAGTTAATAATAATAATAATAATAATAATAATTTATTTCTAACCCGCATCCATCTCCCCGGAGGGGACTCGGAGCGGCTTACATGGGGCCGTGCCCGAACAACACATCATCTATATATATAAAAGAACAGTCGTCATGTGAAGACTACCTCAAACAGAGAAACCTTACAATGCAGAAACACAAAACTTGCCAACAGAAATAGGCCTCAAGCAAGGTACGTTTGTAGCAAAGAAACTTTCCCCCTCAAAACCTAAAAGGCCCCCAAAACAACGAGTAAAAAAACTACATTTCCCAGCATCCTCTGGGGCTGCCAAAGACTCCCCCAGCCTCTACATTCTGACAACATGATTGGCTGCCAATAAGGGTGGATTTGCATAACTGCTGTACTGGCCAGCCAACATGAACATTCCGACCCATAACAAACTGTCAGATGACTGCCAGAGCCTCCTCCAACACTTTCAAATCAGAAGACCATGATGGAGATCAACACCATTCAAGGGGAGCTCTTCTTCCTTTCCCAAAAGATCTCCAGTGGCTTGGAATTCCACATTAATAAGAGGACCATCCAGCAACAATGGGGTTTGCCAAGGAGGGTGCTCCAGCCCCTCTATATGCTGGCTCCAAGGGATGGAGGTCATCACCAAGTACCTTCTGATGCCCAGCGCTGGAAGAGCTCCCTCAGATGGCCTGTCCATGAGGAAAGCCTCATCGGACATCGACCAATGGGTGCAAAAGACACAGAGCAGGACATCTTGAAAAAGAGAGGAGCGGAAAGTAAGCTAGATATGAAGATCTTGAGAAAGGTGGCTAAAAAGGACACAGAAAAGATTTTTAACAGTCCCCCAACAGACACTGGAGGCACCTGTGAAGATAGAGATCCCCTGACAGGACAAGCCCTCCCCAAGCTGATCCGTCCTGGCCATGGTACAAGTCAAACCCGAAGGACTGCAGGCAAAGAGCTGAGGCACAAACATAAACACCCAATTCACTAACAACAATTCCAACCCTTACATACTCAGACTTTCTCGCATCTCCTAAATAGGGCACAGCAACGCGCGCCAGGTACAGCTAGTAGAATATAACAACATAGAAGAACAATAAACATAATAAAAACAATAAAACACAATAAAACACAACAATACAGGTGATTCTAAAAACAAAACCAGCAGGGCGGGCCGCATGGACATATAGGATATTTAAAAACTTGGGGGAGATAACTGGATTAGTGACGAACACAAAGGGTCACATAGGGGGAAAAGGTCTCACAGAAACGTGGGCATTTGGGGAGCTTAATCTCCGAAGGCTAGGTAGAAGAACCAGGTTTTCAGTTGTTTTCTGAAGGATTCCAATGAGGGGGGCATTCCTAATCTCTCCCAGGAGGGAATTCCAAAGGCAGGGGGTCACAGAGGAAAGGCTTTCTCCCTAGTGCTCACAAGCCGGGTCTGGGGGACTGGGAGGGGTGAAAGGAAGGCCTCCCCTGAGGAGCGAAGGGCTCGGGTTGGCTCATGGGAGGAGAGCCGGTCACAAAGGTAGGCGGGTCCCAAACTGTTTAGGGCATTGTAGGTAATCACCTGCACCTTGAATTGGGCTTGGAAAATAAACGGCAGCCAGTGGAGCTCTTTAAACAGGGGGGTCAACTGCTCCCTGTAACCTGCCCCAGTTATTAATCTGGCAGCCGAGCATTGGACAAGTTGAAGTTTCCGGGCCGTCTTCAAGGGAAGCCCCATGTAGAGTGCATTGCAGTAATCCAGTCTAGAGGTAACCAAGGCGCAGACCACCATAGTCAAGTCAGACTTCACGAGGTATGGTCGCAGTTGGTGCACAAGTTTTAACTGTGCGAAGGCTCTCCCAGCCACCGCCGACACCTGAGCATCAAGCGTCAGCGCTGATTCTAAGAGAACCCCCAAACTACGGACCTGTGACTTCAGGGGGAGTGTAACCCCGTCCAGCACAGGTTGCCATCCAATGCCATCCAGACAAGCGACTGACCTGGAGGACCTCTGTCTTATCGGGATTGATCCTCAGCTTGTTCCTCCTCATCCACACCGTCACAGCGGCCAGGCACTGGTCCAATAAGCGAGGAGCTTCCTTGGAGTCTGGTGGAAAGGAGTAGTGGAGTTGGGTGTCATCTGCGTAGAGATGGCAACGTCAAAACTCTGACCTCGCCCAGCGGTTTCATGTAGATGTTAAATAGCATGGGGATAAAATAGATCCCCCCCACAGGTCAAAGGCCAGGGTGCCAAGCATGAATCCCCAGCACCGAGTCTCGGAGCCACAGAAGAACCGAAGTCCCATCCCAGCAAGTCTCCCCAGAAGGATACCGTGGTCGACGGTCGAAAGCCACTGAGATGTCCAAGAGAACGAGCAGAGTCACACTCCCCTGTCCAGCTCTCTGCGGAGGTCATCCACCAAGGCGACCAAAGCCGTCTCGGTACTGTGCCCAGGCCTGAAGCCAGACTGCGAACGGTTCAGATAATCGGTGTCATCGAGGAAGCCCTGGAGCTGCGAGGCAACCACCCACTCCAAAAATGGTGTCGAAAAGGGGAAAACCCACACAAGAAAGAGCTAAAGCGGAGTATAAATAAATAAATAAATAAATAAATAAATAAATACAACAACAACTTGTGTTCTATGCTTTTATGTTAAGCCACTTTGAGTTCCCTTTGAGGGAGATAAAGTAGGGCAGTGTTTCCCAACCTTTTTTGAGCCGCAGCACACTTTTTACATTTACAAAATCCTGGGGCACACCACCAACCAAAATGACACAAAATGACACTCTAACACAGTCATACATATAGTTAATATGTTTTTAAATGTATTAATACACTCAGTGTGAAACCTGGGCCTGTTTCGATGAACACAACATAGATATGACTTCCTCTCACATATTTATATATGGCTATCATGTATTTTCTCAGCCTTCTCTTCTTCAGGCTAAACATGCCCAGCTCTTCAAGCCACTCCTCATAGAGCTTGTTCTCCAGACCTTTGTGAAATTTCACCCTGAGCGAAACTTGCTTCCAGTTAACTATAGATGTCATAAAGCTGTTATAAACAGTTCCGGGGGGGACTCTCGAAAAATCCAGTAAAATAGTAAGCGAAGAGGCTCAATTTGTTTCTTGGAAACCTGCGAGGGGGCTGCCAGGAGGGGGAGAGTGCCAATTTCCCACGGCACACCTGATGATCGCTCACGGCACACTGGTTGGGAAACACTGAAGTAGGGAATAATAATAATAGAAAGGGACCCCAAAGGCCATCCAGTCCAACCCCTTGCCTTGCAGGAAGCACACAAAGCCCTCCTGACAGATGCCCTCTATCCAAGTGCATCTCAAAATGTAATTGCACAGAATGATATCCCTAGAGCAGTGTTTCCCAACCAGTGTGTCGGGGCACACTAGTGTGCCGTGAGAGATCATCAGGTGTGCCGTGGGAAATTGGAACCTCCATGAGAGCGGGGGAGGGAAGAGAGTCTAGTGTGTTGAAGTATAAAAAGCCTAAGAAACCTACCTCGATAAAGGCAAAAAATTACAAACACCCCTCCTCCCCACCCGTTGTCTACTTGGTCTCTCCCTCTCCATGCATTGGGAAGGCCCGCCTCCCTTTCCCCAAGTAGAGACCTCCTCTTGCCTCCTGGAGGTTCTGTGTGGGAAGTTTGGCCCAGTTCTAGCATTGGTGGGGTTCAGAATGCCCTTTGATTGTAGGGGAACTATAAATCCCAGCAACTACAACTCCCAAACATCAAGGTGTATTTCCCCTGAACTCCATCTGCATTCATATTTGGGCATATTGAGTATTCATGCCAAGTTTGGTCCTGATCCATCACTGTTTGAGTCCACAGTGCTCTCTGGATATAGGTGAACTACAACTCCAAAACTCAAGGTCAATGCCCACCAAACTCTTATAGCATTTCCTCTTGGTTATGGAAGTTCTCTGTGGGAAGTTTGTGTCTTTCTGCCAGGATATCTTTGTTGAGTTCATCGAAACAGGCCCAGGTTTCACACTGAGTGTATAAATACATTTAAAAACATATTAACTATATGGTGTTAGAGTGTCATTTTGTGTCATTTTGGTTGGTGGTGTGCCCCAGGATTTTGCAAATGTAAAAAGTGTGCCGCAGCTCAAAAAAGGTTGGGAAACACTGCCTTTACACTTAGGGCTGTAAAGGCAAGCAATCGTGCCTCCAACGGGGCTTGGGAGCCCGCAGGTAAGCCGCTGTCAGTCTTCGCTTTCCAGCAAGTTAATGCTTCTGGCTGACATCCATCTTTACCTGGCCTGATAATCCTGGGCTGTGCCTGAGCTTGCCTGCTTCTCTTGTTGGGTCTCATAGAAAAGCAATGCCTCCTAAGAGGCTTTGTGATCATTGCTGCTGGCTTTGGCTTGTCCTTCTTGCAAACACCTTTCGCCTCCCCTTAAAGGAGCCGTGGCTGGAAAAGGTGACCATGCTTTGCTTCTGCACCAAAAACCAGAGCAATGAGTCTCTTTTGTTGTAAAGGAGGAACATTTCTTCTATGGCCACGTATTTCATTCCCTTTGGCTTTTCCAGCAAAGCCAATGCCCTTTATTAGCCCTAAAGGGGAAGAAAAGGGTGAGAAGAAGAGAGGAATGAGTGGAGAAGAAGAAAATAGAACAAAGGAGAAGAAAGAGGAGAAGATACAGAGGGAAATGAGAAGAATTAGGAGAGGAACGAGTGGAGAAGCAAAAGGAGGAGTAAAAATGAAAGAAATTAGTGGAGAAGAAAAGAGAAGAAGAGCGGGATGAGTGGAGATTTCAAAGGAGAAGAAAAAGAAAAGAATGCATGGAGAAGAAAAATGAGAACAAAGGAGAAGAAAAAGAGAAAAGGAATGAGTAGAGAAGAAAAAGGAGAAGAGCAATAACTAGAAGAAGAGAAGAATGAGTGGAGAAGAAAAAAGAAGAAAAAGGAGAAGACAAAGGCAAATGAGAAGAAAGGAGGAAAAGAGGAATAAGAGGGGAAGCAAAAAGAAGAGAAAATGAAAAGATAAACAGAGGATTTAGTGGAGAAGAAAAGGGTGAAGGAAGAAAAGGAGGAGAAAAGAGGAATGGGTGTAGAAGAAAAGGAGGCGGAGAAGAACAACAACAAGAAGAGAGGAATAAGTGGAGTAGAAAAAAATAAGAAGATATAATGGGAAAGGAAAAGAAAGAGGAGAAAAAGAGAGGAATGAGTGGAGAAGCAAAAGGAGGAGAAAAGGAAAAGATAAAGAGAGGAATTAGTGGAGAAGAAAAAGGAGAAGAGAAGAAGAGAGAAACGAGTGGAGACTTAAAAGGAGAAGAAAATGAGGGATGAGTGGAGAAGGAAAAGGAGAAGAAAAAGAAAAGAATGCATGGAGAAGAAAAAGGAGAAGAACAAGAAGAAGAAAGGAATGAGGAGAAGAAAAAGGAATGAGAGGAGAACAAAGGAGGAAAAAAGAAATAAGGAATGAGTGGAGAAGAAAAAGGAGAAAAAAAGAAAAAGGAATGATTGGAGAAGAAAAAGGAGAAGAAAAGAGAAGAAAAAGAAAAAAGAGGGATGAGTGGAGAAGCAAAGGAGAAGAAAAAGAGGAATGAGTGGGGAACATATTTTCTCTTCTTAAGTAGAGACTTTGTGACACTGAATGACGGTGTCGCGAAAGGATGCATGTCTCATTGGTGGGTAGAAACAGTGAACTAAATAGATTTTGTGTGGCTTGAAAGAAACTCACTGGCTCAAAAGAGGCGTTTGTTGTTTCCCCAAAGCTAGGTGCCAAAGTCATTCGTTTTCATTCCTTCTTGCTGGATGTCTTTCGTTCCCTTTGGCTTTCCCAGTGTCAGCGCATGAGAAGCATTTCCGGGCCTTATTACACGGGGGAGGAAAGCCAGCTGCTTTCTATTAGGGTCTGTTTTACTTGCGCCAAAGGTTAGTTGCAAAGCACTTCCTCCAAAGTTTGCAGAATTGCAGACTCCTGCCAATCTCGGCCAGCGGCTCTCACGCCAGGCTTTGCCATCCAAAAAGGTCATGTTGTTGTCTTTGCAGCCGGAGGAGAGAACAGGAATGCCTTTAATAACCCTTTTCCATGATTTTATAATACAACCTGTTAGGAAATGACATTTATAACCCAGGAATGAAAATCATGTTACAGTGTTATGCGGCGTAGATGCACCTTCAGTGCAATGGAGTAATATTATTATTATTTATTTATTTCGACTTGATAAACCGCCCTTCCCGAGGATCAGGGCGGTTTACAACATATAAAAACAGCATATAAAACGCCTAAGATTAAAACGCTTAAAATTACATCTTAAAAACGATCATACAAAAACATAGCCAGACATAGCTGGTTTATACAGAGTAATAGTGGTACGGCAGAGTGGCAATATTAGTCATGCGCCGTCGGACATCACACGTCAAACGCCTGCCTAAATAACCAGGTCTTGCAGGACCTGCTGATTGCAGCCCAGGAGATAACTCACAAGAGCGATCTGTATTGAAACGCGGAAACGCGAAATCTCTCGTTTCGACTTTGAGTCTAAATTGGTCTACTACAATACTGGGAGGAGCGGTCAGAAGTGATCAGCGCCCTGAGGAAGCGGTTACGCGAAACGGCCATCTTGGCGTCGTCAGCTTACCTCCAGCCGTTGGCGGCTGCCCACCATAGCAGCCACCAGCCCTGCCAACTACCAAGGTTCCCCTATTGACTCAGTCGCAGGTCCATGAGTCATCATACCCAGGACTTCACTAAGGGTTACTCAGTGCCAAGTGGAATACTCCTTCGCCCAACCATGTATATGGGCTTGTGATTCATGCTCATACTGTGTATTAATCACATGATTGATTATTTGCATTACATTGTACTGTTTGTAATATTGTTCTGCTATTGAGCATATACTGCCATACAATATAGTGGTTTTTATCTATATATGCTATGTCTTGGTATTCCTTTGACACTGCCCCTTTAAACATTGTGGTTTAGCAGTGTGTATAGAAGGACCTGCAAAAGCCATCAGGTCCCGGAAGGCACGTGTCTCCGGCGGCAGCGAGTTCCATAAAACCGGCGCAGCCACTAAAAGCGCTCTCTGCCGTGTGGTAGAGATATAGCTGTTGAGATGCATAATTTATAGTTTTCCCAATCACACCCTCTCTGGTTAGAACATAAGAACATAAGAACATAAGAAGAGCCATGCTGAATCGGGCCTCAGCCCATCTAGTCCAGCATTCTGTGTCACACAGTGGCCCACTAGTTGTACACGGGGATCTCGAGCAGAAGGGAGGGCAAAACCCTGACCTGCTCCCGACCCCCACAACCAGTACCCAGGGAAATCCTGCCTACCTCAACCAACCCGAGGTGGCACTTGAATGTCCTTTTCAGTAACTACCGATACACTTGGTATCCATGAATCTGTCTAATCCTGCCTTGAAGCTGTCCAGGCTGACAGCTGTCACAACCTCTTCTGGAAGTGAGTTCCATAACCCAATGACCCTCTGGGTGAAGAAATATTTCCCTTTATTAGTCCTAATTTTCCTACCTTGGAGCTTCAGGGAGTGCCCTCTAGTCCTAGTGTTTTGTGACAAAGAAAATAATTTTTCTTTATTCACCTTTTCTATCCCATGCATGATTTTATACACTTCGATCAAGTCACCTCTTAAACGCCGTCTTTCAAGGCTGAAAAGACCAAGGCGTTGCAACCTGGTTTCATAAGGGAGCCGCTCCATCCCTTGGATCATTCTTGTTGCCCTTTTCTGTACCTTTTCCAGTTCCGTTATATCCTTCTTAAGGTGCGGAGACCAGAATTGTACACAGTACTCCAAATGTGGCCTTACCATAGATTTGTAGAGAGGCAATACAACATTTGCCGACCTATTTTCGATTCCCTTCCTGATCATGCCAAGCATAGAATTTGCTTTTTTCACTGCTGCTGCGCACTGGGTTGACATCTTCATTGAGTTGTCCACCAAAACCCCAAGATCCCTTTCCTGGTTTGTCTCGGAAAGCTTTGACCCCATCAATTGGTAGGTGTAGTTGGGGTTCTTTGCCCCGATGTGCATGACTTTACACTTGTTTAGGTTAAAATGCATTTGCCACTTTGTTGCCCATTCACTCAAATTTCGAGAGATCTTTCTGGAGCTCTTTACAATCAGTTTCATTTTTAACTACCCCTGAACAATTTAGTGTCGTCTGCAAACTTTGCTACCTCAGAATTCACTCCTACATCCAGGTCATTAATGAATAAATTAAAAAGTAACGGACCCAAAACTGAACCTTGTGGTACGCCACTTCTCACCTCTTTCCACCCAGAGAAATGTCCGTTTATTACCACCCTTTGTTTCCTACAGTTTAGCCAGGTTCCAATCCAGGACAAGACCTGTCCTCTGATTCCATGGCTGAAGAGCTTATTTAGAGCCTTTGGTGAGGGACTTTGTCAAAAGCCTTTTGAAAGTCAAGGTAAACAATATCAATTGGGTCCCCTTTATCTATGTGTTTATTTACACCCTCAAAGAATTCTAACAAGTTTGTAAGACATGATTTGCCTTTGCAGAAACCATGTTGATTTTCTTTCAGCAATGCCTGTTCTTCTATGTGCCTAGTAATTTTTCTTAATAACAGTTTCCATCACTTTGCCTGGAACTGAGGTTAAACTGACTGGTCTATAATTTCCTGGATCACCTCTGATCCTTTCTTGAAGATCGGTGTTACATTTGCCTCCCTCCAGTCCTCGGTACAGTGCCTGATCTTAGAGAAAGGTTATATATCTTAGCTAGAAGTTCAGCAATTTCACACTTGAGTTCCTTAAGAACTCTGGGGTGGATGCCGTCTGGACCTGGTGATTTGTTGACATTTAGTTTAGTAAGGCATGTGAGAACATCCTCCTTGTTTATCTCTATCTGTTTTAATTCTTTTAATTCCCTCCCTGAAAAAACTGATTCAGCTGCAGGCATATGTTGTCTGTCCTCCTGTGTGAAAACGGAGGCAAAGAAGTCATTTAGCCGCTGGTTACACTGCTTACTGGACTCAGGGCAAGCCAAAATAAACCCATACACAGCAGAGTGCTTATCAGTAGTTTGCAGAGGGTAACTGCACTGTCTGACAGAGATCAGGATCCCTTGATCCCCTATCAGCATATACAACGATATACTCATGGCATAGGTAAACAGATTCATGAGATATTGGCAACAGATGTACAGCGAGAGATTTCACATGGCAAGAGAGAGACACACATTTCCTGCCTTCTTTTATATCCACTGCTTGTTCATCATCAGCCAGGGACAAATGTCACATGGTAATGACTCTGCCTTTTCAGCAGGTCCCCTATGTTATGCATCACCACCCACTTAACCATTCAGCAGGTGTGTGAACACATGTCTATTAGAACTGTATTTTTGCACCAGTTTTGCACAATAGGATTACTGTTGTAGTTCAGCCGCTTCAGCCCATGATTATGGCTGATACCAATGTTAATGTGCCAGCTGCGCCCGTAACTTGGGAAGTTTGACTTGGCCACGGTAGTCCATGCTCTGGTTACATTCCGTATAGATTACTGCAACGCTCTTTACGTGGGGCTGCCTTTGAAGACTGCTCGGAAGCTTCAATTGGTCCAACGGACAGCAGCCAGGTTGATAACAGGAGCGGCACTAAGGGAGCGTACAACTCCCCTGTTGTGCCAGCTCCACTGGCTACCAGTTTGCTACCGGGCACAATTCAAAGTGCTGGTTTTGGCCTTTAAAGCTCTAAACGGTCCTGGTCCAACTTACCTGTCCGAACGCATCTCTCCCTATGAACCATCAAGATGCTTAAGATCATCCGGAGAGGCCCTGCTCTCGATCCCGCCTGCTTTGCAGGCGCGCCTGGTGGGGCCTTCTCAGTGGGCCTTCTCAGTGGTGGCTCCTCAGCTTTGGAACTCCCTTCCTAGTGACATCAGATTGGCCCCCTCCCTCCTGACATTTCGTAAGAAAGTCAAGACTTGGCTTTTCGAGCAAGCATTCGCAGACGAACTTTAATCGAGATCAAGGATTCTATGACGACGAAACGGAAACCGATTTTAAGATTGTGGAGCTGAGATTTGTATTTTATAGTTTTTAACTGTTAATTTTATATGTTTTTATATGACTGTTTTTATCTTGAACAAGCGGCACTTGTTGCCGCTTGTTCACCGCCTCAAGTTGCCTTCGGGCTGAGAGAGGCGGTATAGAAGCATGGCAAATAAATAAATAAACAATGTGGACGTGGATCATGGGAACTCTGGGCCTGCAAGTCCACATGAGACTTTAAGTCCTGAAAATGATCAGTCTGTGTCTCCAACAGTTAGTGTAGGTCACATTCCAGAGAGTTGTCGAGAAGGTGCCGAGGAGCCGGTCTCTAGGGAAAAGAGTTCAGAGACTGAAATCCCAGGTGCAGAGAATAATGAGTTGCAAGGTAATGAGCTGGTTGATAGGAGACTAAGTTTTCGTAAACTTTGGACTGCTCAGAAGATTCTCCAAAGGTCACAGCGCCTGTTACAGAAGAAGCCCGTATCAGAAACTCATGCGAGAACACATGAATTCATGTCTTTTTTTTATAGGAATTTTATTGATTTTTCAGTTATACATAAAATACATCCTATCTAAATGATTCGGGTAAGGTATAGACAAGGAAAAAGGGGGATAGGTTCAAGGAAGTTGAAAGAGTAGGTATAAATTAGGAAGGTTGGGTAAGGGTAAGGGAATCTGTGACTTCAAAATCATCTTTCTGACGTTTTTAAATCTATTTTTTCTTAATTTTTGTCCGGTTCTTTCAAAATTGACTTCTCCATTATTCCTTCCCTTCATTTTCTTCTTCACTCTTAATCAATTGGAAAAACTTCTCAGATAGCTTAATTGTCTGTTTTTAAATTTTCTTTTAAATTCTTCAAAAAGTTTCCAGTCTGTTTTCTTTATGGGCCTTCCATATGATATTTTCAAGGCAAATGTTAATTTGTCCATTTCTTTTATTTCTTCAATCTTATTTAGCCATTCTTCTGTTGTTGCCAATTCTTTCAGTTTCCATTTTTTCGCATGTACCATCTTTGCCGCTGTTGTTAGGTAAGTAAATAGAATATCTTGATTTTGGTCCAAAATCAAATCTTCATCTGTTATGCCCAGTAGAAAATATTCTGGTTTCATTATTATATTTATTTTCGGGATTTTTTTTCACATAACTCATGAATTTTTTTCCAGAATAAATTCACTTTTGGGCAAGTCCACCAAGTATGGTAAAATGTTCCCACCACTTTTTCACATTTCCAGCAATTATTATTCACTGTTTTGGACATTAATTCTAATTTATGTGGTGTTATGTACCATCTATAAAACATTTTGTACCAATTCTCTTTAATATCTGTGGCATATGTGTACTTTGTCTTCTTTTGCCAAATTTGTTCCCATTCTTTTATTTTTATTGTTCTTCCTATATTTCTTGCCCAGGTTATCATGCATTCCTTTATTGTTTCTTTTTCCGTAGCCCATTCCAATAGTCTCTATTGTATATGTTCGTAATATTTTTTCTTTCTCATTTCACCACTTTATCATAAAAAGTATCTTTTCCGGCAAAACCTGTCACTTTGTCTTTGTTCCAATATTCTTTTATTTGTAAATGCTGAAGCCAGGAGAACGTTTTAAATGAATTCATGTCTTTATTAGAGAGCCCAGGAGCATTTCCCAGCCAGTTTGGTCAACGTTGGTAATTGAGACAACATCTCTTGCCAAGTCCTGGTTAAGGGGATTCTAGTTTCATGCCTTTGTTTGTGTTTCATGCATCCAAGTTTTAAGGATTATTCCTGGATTTTCGTATTGTATTTTATGCTGCCTTGTGCGTCCTGTTCTTTGTATTCCTGTGCCTGATGTTCTGATTCTTTGGGATTTTTGGTTACTCCTCTATCTTGAACCTCGTGGACTATTTTACTTTGAAGTTTTTACTCTTTTTGCTGAAGTGCTTTTAATATAATTGTCAATAAACTTCTTTGCTGATTTAACTTGGTCCGGAGTGTGGTGGTGAAGTACAGAGACTGTAATTGTATGTTTTAATTGCTAATTGTTGTGTTATTTGGTTATTGTATAGTTTGTTTTGTTCGTGTTTTGATTGGAGGGCAGAGACTGCCTTGTGTAAAACGCCCCGAGTCACCTTCGGGCTGAGAGGGGACGTATAGAAATGCGATAAATAAAGAAATAAATAAATAAATACAGAGGTGTTTCCCAGCCTGGAATGCAACAGTTACTGCCAATGCAATCCACTCGAACAGTGCATGATCTATCTAAAAACAGTTTGGTGGGGCGCCACTGCTGTTTGGCAGGGAAGGGGAAAGACCTTGCAAAATTACAAATCCCAGGATTTCCAGCCAAATGGAAACCACTTTGTATTGTCGAAGGTTCTCATGGCCAGAATCACTGGGTTGCTGTGAGTTTTTTGGACTGTATGACCATGTTCCAACAGCATTATCTCCTAATCACTTTGTTGGTGCGCCATTGTTTTTGAATGGAAGCGTAATGGTTAACTTAAGTTTGGAGTTGAAAACAGGACGGGGAGGGAATGCTTTGCTGACTTAGCAGTTTGCAGCCCTTCAGCTTCCTTTAGTGTGGTCCAGAGGCCCCGTTGCTAAACAAAAGCCCCTGTAATAAAGCAGGGCAGTTGACATAAACTTATGTTACCAAAAGAGACTTCAGAGCTAAAGTTTCATCCAACCAATCAACCAAACCATCTTTTGGTTTCCCATAGTTGTCGAGTACAGCTCAGTGGACCATAATAATACAGCCACCCATTCCCCAAACAACACTTCTTGTAATTATATGTAGGCGACCTCAAAATAGTAGGCCCAGGATTCTTTGTTTATTGGAGACCTGCTGGATTCGCTTTACCTGACCTGAGTTCACAAAGTTAGGGAAAGCTAATCTAGCAAGTCAGGAGAAGTATGTCTAAGTCTAGATCTATATTGCCATATAATGTAGCTAAACTATATGAGAAGGATCTCTATGATTATATATATATTGCAGTGTAAATTCAGCCTAAAATGCCCAGAGGCTGCCTTGTTTAGGAAGGTAACTTTTCCAAACTCTAGGGCAGTGTTTTTCAACCTTCTTTGAGCCGCGGCACATTTTTTACATTTACAAAATCCTGGGGCACACCACCAACCAAAATGACACAAAACGACACTCTAACACAGTAATACATATAGTTAATATGTTTTTTAAATGTATTTATACACTCAGTGTGAAACCTGGACCTGTTTCGATGAACACAACATAGATATCCTGGCAGGAATGGGAGAAACTATAGAGTATAGGTATATAATGCACCTTGTATATAACAACACACAAATAATGGGAATAACACACACAGATATATAAGTTTGCAATACCACAATGGTTTAGTATTTAACACATAGATGTATTCATATATTCATGATTCCAAACAAGGTAGTTTACACACAGTTGTAGTAACTCACAATGCCAGCACAAAACAATGCACAAAATTAAAGTGGAGTAATATATTCAAATTCAAGTCAAAAGTTATTTCCAAGTAGCATCGATGGGTTCCCTGTTGTTCAAAGTAAAGGTTCCAATGTATTTGTAATCCACAAAGCACGATTGCTTATGTTGAAGAATAAGGGTTCCCAAACAAAAGTAATTTATAATCCACAATATAATGAAATGCTGACGGTGGTGATGAATCCACACTGTGGTAAAAATACAATTGGTGATCCAAACTTCCCACACAGAACTCCCATAACCAAGAGAAAATACTATAAGAGTTTGATGGGCATTGACCTTGAGTTTTGGAGTTGTAGTTCACCTATATCCAGAGAGCACTGTGGACTGAAACAATGTTGGATCAGAACCAAACTTGGCATGAATACTCAAAATGCCCAAACAGATGGAGTTTGGGGAAAATAGACCTTGACATTTGGGAGTTACAGTTTCTGGGATTTATAGTTAACACACAATCAAAGAGCATCCTGAACTCTTGCAACAATGGAATTGAACCAAACTTGGCATATTGAACTCTCATTACCAACAGAAAGTACTGAAAGGGTTTGCTTGGGAATTCACCTTGAGTTTGGAAGTTGTAGTTCACCTACACCCAGAGAGCACTGTGGACTCAAAGAATGTTATGTTATGTTGTTGTTTGTTTTCTATCCAGAATCACAATGTTGGAAGGAGGCTCACCACTTTAAGGTCCCTAAAGCAGGCATGGGAAAACTTCGGCCCTCTGGGTGCTTTGGACTTCAACTTCCACCATTCCTAACAGACTGGGACCCTTTCCTGCTTAAGTGGCTGAGGGGGAAAAAGGAAAAGGGCCCGAGGCTGCTAGGAATGGTGGGAGTTGGAGTCCAAAACACCTGGAAGGTCCAAGTTTGCCCATGCCAGCTTTCGACAGAGACCTCTTCCGTCCCTTTCCCCTTTGTGCCCTTTCTTCCCCCTCCTGCCAAACACTTTTTCTTCTACACTGCCGCTTCTGCCGCCATTTTGATCTGAGGGGGCAGTGTGAGCGTGATCAGGAGGGAGGAGGACATGACCCGTGAGCAAATCGATTCGCCCCAGAGCAAACCGAAGCAAAGCGAGCAGAGCGAGGCTGGGAAGAAGGGAGCCCAAGTGGAGAAGAAAAAGTGTTCGGCAGGAGGGGGAAGAAAGGGTATTGGGTAAAGAAAGCGCACACCTGATGATCGCTCAAGGCACACTAGTTGGGAAACACTGAATTAGACTATGTAAAATGTCTGGATGTTGCCTTGTTTAGAAAGGCCATGCTCCATTATTTTGGCACACAGCTGAAATCCCTTTTCAAGTGTTGCTTCTAGTCTTTATATATATATATATATATATATATATATGAACTGGACACAGCTCCCACTCTGGAAGAGACCATTGAGGCCATACAGCAGTTGAAAAATGGCAAGGCAGCCGGGATCGATGGAATCCCACCTGAAGCTTGGAAACAGGGAGGTCATGTACTGCATGCTAAATTCCACGAGCTCCTTGTGAGTTGCTGGGAAAAAGGTGAACTGCCATCAGATCTCCGAGATGCAGTTATCATCACCCTGTATAAGAAAAAGGGAACAAAATCCGATTGCTCAAACTATCGAGGTATAACACTGCTCTCCATTGCTGGAAAAATCCTTGCAAGGATACTCCTGAACAGATTAGTTCCGGCTATTGCAGAAGAACTTCTCCCTGAAAGCCAATGCGGCTTCAGAGCAAATAGGAGCACCACAGATATGGTTTTTGCCCTTAGACAACTGCAAGAGAAATGTAGAGAGCAGAACAAAGGACTCTATGTAACATTTGTCGACCTCACCAAAGCCTTCGACACTGTGAGCAGGAAAGGTCTGTGGCAGATCCTGGAACGTCTAGGATGTCCCCCAAGTTCCTCAAAATGATTGTCCTGTTACATGAGGGCCAGCACGGTCAAGTCAGATATGGCGATGCTCTCTCGGAGCCCTTTCTCATAACTAATGGAGTGAAACAAGGTTGTGTTCTTGCACCAACCCTATTTACAATCTTCTTCAGCATGATGCTCCAAAGGGCTATGGCAGACCTACAAGAAGAAGACGGCATATATATACGCTATCGTACTGATGGTAGCTTGTTCAACTTAAGCCATCTGAGGGCTCGCACTAAGACTCTAAACTATCTAGTCCGTGAGCTACTTTTTGCTGACGATGCTGCCCTTGTCGCCCATTCAGAAGCAGCCCTGCAGCGCCTCACATCCTGCTTTGCAACAGCTGCAGAGCTGTTTGGGCTGGAAGTCAGCCTGAAGAAAACAGAAGTCCTCTACCAGCCCGCACCACAGGAAGAACACCACCATCCTCACGTCAGCATAGGCACATCTGTGCTTAAGTCCGTTCAGCAGTTCACCTACCTGGGAAGCATCATCTCTTCAGACGCCAAGATTGACAAAGAGATAGATCACAGATTATCAAAGGCATATAGTGCATTCGGAAGGCTTCACAAAAGTCTGGAGCAACAAGCACCTGAGACAAAGCACCAAAATCAGTGTGTACAGAGCTATCATACTGTCCATTCTCCTCTATGGGTCTGAAACATGGGTCACCTATCGCCAACACCTACGACTCCTCGAGCGCTTTCATCAGCGCTGTCTTCGCACAATCCTAAATATACACTGGACCGACTATGTGACGAATGTTGCTGTCCTTGAGCAAGCAGGGATCACCAGCATTGAGGCCATGCTATTGAGAACACAGCTGCGCTGGGCAGGACACGTCTCTAGGATGGAGGACCACCGCCTCCCAAAGATACTACTCTACGGTGAACTCGCCACGGGTCAGCGCAAGAGAGGCGCCCCAAAAGAGATATAAGGACTCCTGAAACAACAACTCAGGCTTGGCCAGATTGATCACCAACAATGGTCCACCCTGGCCTCACATCGGGAGGCATGGAGAAGCACTATCCACAATGCTGCGGCCTCTTTCGAGAAGACACGCCGAATGGGTCTCGAAGAGAAACGACAACGCAGAAAGAACCGCAACTTGGAAAAACATCACCCAAGGAGACTTTCTGCTGCGCTTTCTGCAACCGAACTTGCCTATCTCAGATTGGCCTTTTTAGTCATCAACGCGCTTGTAAAAAGCGTGGGATGAGTCCTTCCTGAATCTTCGTTCGCGAAGTAATGCCGAGAGAGAGAGAGAGAGAGAGAGAGAGAGAGAGAGAGATATCAGTTTCTCCTAGATAACTAACAGTTGTGTGAGCAGCATTTTGTACAAGAGAGGTCTTTGTTGTGATCCAATATGCCTCTTATTTGGTTGTGCAAATGCCACAGAAACTCTTGTTACCCTGCAACAGAGTTATATCTTTTCATGCTTTTTTCCCTTCCTAATAGTCTTACTGGCTAGACATGCCAAACCACAAAAAATCCTAGATTGGTATGGCATTATGCAAGCTGCAAAATGAGCTGTGTTTTCTAGTATGTAATTTTGTGGATCTCCTTCGCATCCAGAAAGTCTTTGAAAGTTTAAAATGCAAAACTTGACTATATAATCCAGAGTTGGAGGACTGGCACGGACCCAAACTGTCTTAAGAAATCCAGGATTCTATGTGGTTTGTATCAGGCGACTAAAATAATATTCCCCTGCCTCCCCAAGAAAGTTGCCAGAAGTCTCCTATTGGCATAACTTTAAATAGAAAACAGTGGTGGTTCTTGCAATTTTGTGAGTTTGTTTATAGGGAGGGGCGAAAATCCTTTTCGCTTACACTTTGCATTGCAAAAACAAAACTGTCCCATGAACTGTGTAACAATGATAACAAAACTGTCCCATGAGCTGCCAAACGATGGGCCAGGCTTTAGCACAACGGGTTAGACCACCAGCTTATCAATCAAAAGGTTGACAGTTTGAAACCCGGGTCAGGGTGAGCTCCTGACCTTTAGTCTAGCTTCTGCCTACCTAGCAGTTCAAAAGCAAAAGGTGAGTAGATAAATAGTAGACTTGGGTTAGAATCCTAAAATCGCAATTCTAAAATCAAATGGGGGGGGGGATTATTTTTTTGATTAGTATATTAAAGACGTACAAAATTTTTTGCAAAAAGTGCTAAAATGTAACTTAAGTACTAACGAAATTCTTAATTTGTTCTAAAGTTGGAAAAGCAGGGAAACAGTAAACAATCAAGGGGGGAACAGTCCCCTTCACCTCTGCAGTGCAATTAAGTGGAGCTGTAGATGTATAACATAAATATAAGAGGTAGTAGCTACTAGCTCTCAGGACAATTAATGAAAGTGAAGTACGATTCTCCCCCTTATTATTTCCCCTTTCCCTCCTTTCTTCCTTCTCTACCCTCTTCTTTCATTCCTTCCTTTGCTCTTTGGTTCCCCATCCCTTCTTTTCTCTTCTTCGCCCCTCTTTCCCCCCCACGCTCGCCGGCGCCCTTGCTCACCCAATATAAGCCGACCTAGGCTTGGGCCGGCTTATATTTTAGTGGGAAAGGGGCCGCGCGCGCCTCTCTGCCTCTCTCTAGCCTCGATCCATGGATCGAGGCTAGAAGAGGGCAGAAGGCGTCATTGTTTCCAGCTTTATGCTCGACCCAGGCTTCTGGGCCGGCTTATATTTTAGTGGGAAAGGGGCCGCGCCTCTCTGCCTTTCTCTAGCCTCGATCCATGGATCGAGGCCAGAGAGTGGCAAGCCGACCCAAAATAGTCGACCCAGGCTTGGGCTTATATTTTAGTGGGAAAGGGGCCGCTAGCCTCTCTCTGCCTTCTCTAGCCTCGATCCATGGATCGAGGCTGAGAGTGGCAGAGAGGCACGCGGGTTTCCAGCTAAATATGCTTTTACCCAGGCTTGGGCCGGCTTATATTTTAGTGGGAAAGGGGTCGCGCGCCTCTCTGCCTCTCTCTGGCCTCGATCCATGGATCGAGGCTAGAGAGTGGCAGAGAGGCGCAAGGCCCCTTTCCCGCTAAAATATAAGCTCGACCCAGGCTTGGGCCGGCTTATATTTTAGTGGGAAAAAGGGGCTCGCGCCTCTCTGCCTCTCTCTAGCCCCGATGCATGGATCGAGGCTAGAGAGAGGCAGAGAGGGGCGGGCCTTTTTCTCCTCCTCTCTCGCAGGCCTGTCATTGGCGAGAGAGGAGGAGGAGGCCCTCGCTCACCCCATCCATGTTTCTTTGCCTCTGATTGGCTAAAGGAAAGGTGGAGTGAAGGGGAGGGTATGTCCACCTGGTATCCATCAGCCAATGACAAAACACGCTTACTAAGGGCAAAGAAACCATACGAATGCTTTACGACCCAGATACAAAAATGGCGCCCCGAAGTCTACTTCCTGGTTCGCGAAGGCGATACGTAAAACATCAAAAGTCCCATTACATACGAATCTGTAACGAATCCATTTAATTTCCGTTTCATTTTTCCCATGCCTAATAAATAGGTACTGCTTTTTTAAAAAGTGGGGAGGTATTGAGGCACCCATAAGGAAATGCCAGAAAAATGCAGGTGATTCAATCAAGGGGGAAGTTTATGAACAAAATTCTTCGGCAGGGAGTTGGAGGGATAACAGTCCCCGTGGCCAGAACTGAGCACAATCCTCCAAGATGCCAAAGATGAGAAAAGCCTATATATACCTCTATCTATGTACAATTGTCTGTCTTGTCAGTGTATAAAATGACACTGAATATTTGCCGCATATGCATATTGTGTGACCCGTCCTGAGGTTGAAAGGGCAGAATATAAATACTTAAAAAAAAATAAAATATAAAAGAAAAATGTAAGCTTTATGCTTTTCAATGAACTTCCATCTGTTTACATTCCAGTTCCACAAAAACTGTTGCAAATGCTCAGTTATGGTGTCTCCCTCTTTTACTTTCAAATTGTAGAGATGCCTGGTCAATATCACTTTTATTCCAGTTGACTCATTTTGGTGAATGTCTCCGAGCCTCTGCCAACAGTCTGCTTTAGTGACAGCATTTTGCAAATATATCAGCTCGGAATCATCTACAGCCAAAATTATTGTAGCTTTTGCCCTCTAGTCAGCGCTTAACACATCACCATCAGCTTCATCATCTGGAGATTGCTTCACAACATCCCACAAGACATCTCTCTGAAGAAAACTCTTCATTTTAATAGACCACATTGTATAGCGTGGACATTTAGCCTCTCAAAAGGTAGCCTAGCCCAGTGTTTCCCAACCTGTTTTGAGCCGCGGCACACTTTTAACATTAAAAAAATCCGGGGGCAGACCACCAACCAAAATGACACAAAATGACACTCTAACACAGTAAAGAACGGCTGGGGGGTGGTGGGCTGCTGGGAGCAGCTGCTGGGAGTGCCGAAGCCGGGGGAGGAGCCATGCTCCACCCCTCCCCCTGGCTTCAGCTCTCCCACAGCTTCTCCAGCCATGAGGGGACAGTGCCAAGCCAGCGGTGGCAGAGCCAGCACAATGCTGACTTGGCACTGTCCCCTCGAGACTGGAGAAGCTGTGGGAGAGCGGAAGCTGGGAGGAGGGGGCGGAGCCAGGCCGCGCCATGCCCCGCCCCCTCCCCGGCTTCAGCTCTCCCACAGCTTCTCCAGCCTTGAGGGGGCAGTGTGAGCGAGGGGCGGGAGTCATGGCCCCTGTCCCCGGCGCCGCTCTCCGCCATGACTCCCACCCCCTGCTTGCTGAAGCCGTGTGAAGGAGGAGGAGCATGAGCAGTGGACAAGCTTAAGTGGGCGGGGCTACTCCTCCGCGTGGCTTCAGCGAGCGAGGGGTGGGAGTCATGGCGGATTGGAGGCTGGCTGGGGAAACGACCGAAGGAGGCGGCGCCCCAGCCTCTTATTCTTTTTCTTCGCCGCCGCCTGGCTCTTCCTCCCCCCCCCCCCCCACAAGCAGCAGGAGTTCGGCAGGAGGAGGGGGGAAGGAAGCTTTTCTCGCGGCACAGCAGGAGGTCCGTCATGGCACACTACTGTTGGGAAACACTGGCCTAACCTACTTAGGTTGGGAAACACCGGCCTAACCTACTTAGAGTTAGAGGCATTGTACATTTTAGCCTTCCTTACTGTTCACGACAGTTACTAAATTCTTCACAACTCTTGTACTCATTTGGCAAACTGATAGTACTACTGGCAGAAATGGTTAGACAAGGAGTACTTGCAGGATCGAGGCTGGGCCCATAACCATCACCCGACCCCCAACTTACTCTGTTGGTGTTCTTATATACACTTGCATGATGCAATGTTCAATTCATGCTTTCATTATCTTATACACCTGATCTAAACCTAACTTCAGGGTGTTCTTATCATGATTAATCACTGTCACTTCAAGTACTTAAGTAACTAAGCATTTTATCTTCAGAATAGGTAAAGGTAAAGGTTTTCCCCTGACATTAAGTCTAGTCAAGTCTGACTCTGGGGGTTGGTGCTCATCTTCATTACTAAACTGAAGAGCTGGCGTTGTCCATAGACACCTCCAAGGTCATGTGGCTGGCAGTACTGCATGGAGTGCCATTATTATTTATTATTTACAGTATTTATATTCCCCCCTTCTCACTCCGCAGGGGACTCTAGGCGGATTACAATGTACACATACATGGCAAACATTCAATGCCATAGACACACAACACATATAGACAGACAGTCAGAGGCTATTTAACGTTTTTCTGGCCACCAGGGGAGCTGTCGCTTCACTGTCCACCTGCGACATTGATGAAGTACTTTCTGCATTCCCCGCATGCTTTTTGCTGGAAAATTTTTATGGCCTTGTAAATTTGTTAAATTAGCCTCCTCACACATAGGTGGTACCTAAATTTCCTACTTGACAGATGCAACTGTCTTTTGGATTGCAAAGGTTGACAACAAGTGACACAATTGGCCGGAAGCTCACTCCAACCCGGCTGGCTTCGATCTCCTGACCTTTCGGTCAGTAGTTATTTATTTATTTATTATTTATTATTTGGGCTTATACGCCGCCACTCCCGGGGGCTCGGAGCGGCTTACAGTCATATATCGCATTGCTTGTGTGTAGTTGTACCTTCGGTTCCTGTGAGCCACCGCGAGCCTCAGGGAGTCGGCGGCATAGAAGCCCGAATAATAAATAAATAAATAAATAAATAAATAAATATAAAAACACAACAGAGGTAAAACAACATATTAAACTAGATTAAAAAAGGTTTTCCAGTTTAGCAGTCAAATGCTAGCCGGAAAGATGATCTTTAATGCAGCTGACACCCAGCCAGCTGTGTCACAGCCCCACTGCCTTCCTGCAGAGCGGTACCTATTGATCTACTCACATTTGCTTGTTTTCAAACTGCTAGGTTGGCAGAAGCTGGGGCTAATAGCAGGAGCTCACCTCGCTCCCTGGATTTGAACCAGTGATCAGCAAGTACTATACAGTACTTCAGTCAGCAAGTTCAGCAGCTCAGCAGTTTAACTCACTGTGCCACCAGATATAATCTATTTTCAGAATAGGTTAGTATATTTTAAAACTCCTACATAATCCAGAGTTGGAGGACTGGAATGGAATTTCTTAAGAAATCCAGGATTCTACGTGATTTATATCAGTCTGCTAAACGAATATTAATCAATAGGAAATAGCAGTGGTTCTTCCAACCTTATGAGTTTGTGTCTATAGAACAAACAAACAAACCCATCCAATAAGTGAACTGCAAAAGCCATTCCCCCCATTAGGTTGGAATCAAGAGGCATCGTTTTGCTGTCTGCTCCATAGGGTCCTTGCAATTTTTTAAAATGCTAAGCATGTCACAGGCATTTCCCCTTTTGCGCACATTGACCCCGGCTTCCTGAGAAGCGGGATGCGCCCTCTTGAGAAAGCAAGGCTGTTTGTTGGTTTTGGCTCAACAACGGTGTGTTATTGAGAAGCGAGGAAAAGGCTGTTTGGCTTCTATGCAAACAGAGGGAGGCACGAAATCCCCACGTATTGTGTGCAGTTGTATTGGAAGCACATCTGGGAAGGAGCCTGGCTTCTTCGTTGGGTGTGAAACCCTCTCTCTTCTTCAACGCTAAAGCGTTACACCTAAAATAATAGCATTTCCTTCTTCTTTACATTGAACTTTCAGCTAATGCATGATGGCGGCCAAACCAATGGATCTCACAGAGCCGCTGGATGTGGAAGACGTGGGAGAGGAGTTTTCAAGTAAGGAACATTATTATTATTATTAAGACTATTTTGCAGGTGTTTCAGTTTTTGGCATCGGCACCTAGCACCCTTTGGGATGAATCTGATGGCCCTCCAGCCCAACAAACCAACAATTGGCAACGCTATGTAACAACTTTTGAAAAATGTCCTGTTCCTGGTTTGAAAGTGTTATTTCCTGTTTAATTGTGTGGTCTTCCCATCTCACATCAAATAAGAATGAAGAAAGTGGCCTTTACTCGAGCTTGATGATTCACTAACCAGCAATCTTTGTGTCGAGTTTCTTTACGTTGCAAGTATCCCCGAACTTCAAGCTCTGACTTGCTTGGCTGTTTCTTACCCCTTGCTTCTTTCTCCTTCCTACTCTTCCTCAGCATTAGAGTAAGCTCACAGCAAACAAAAGCTTTTGACTCTGCAGCCACCACGAAACTGAGAAAGCCCTAAACGGTTCCAACCCAGCTTACCTATCCGAACGCATCTCTCCCTATTTATTTATTTACTAGCTTTGGGACCCGGCGGTGCCCAGGTTATTTGAAATGGGCTGAGGCCTAGGAAGCCTTACTGTCAATTTAGGCTGAAGCCTAGGAAGCCTTACTGTCAGTGCAGGCTGAGGCCTAGGAAGTTGTACTGTCAATTTAGGCTGAGGCCTAGGAAACCTTACTGTCAATGCAGGCTGAGGGCTAGGAAGCCGTACTGTCAGTGCAGGCTGAGGCCTAGGAAGTCGTACTGTCAATTTACGGGGGTAGCAACCCAGCTGCCAACGTTCGATGGTGTGGCCCTCTGCCCTCAGCCATCGGTGAAAAGCCTGGGGTCCGGCTGGACGCCCAGCTGTCCATGGAGGAGCAGATCGGCTGCACCTGCAGGACAGCATTTTACCACCTACGGATGGCTAAGCACTTGGCTCCCTACCTCTCCCAACACGACCTAGCCACAGTGATCAAGCCACGGTCATCTCTAGGCTCGACTACTGTAATGCGCTTTACATTGGCCTTCCCTGTCGATGATCCGGAAGCTTAAGCTAGTGCAGCATGCCGCAGCGTCTCCTTATGGGAGCTTCAAGATCCGACCGCGCGACTCCACTCTTGGCTCGAGCTGCACTGGCTCCCGATTGAATTCCGGGTCCTCTTCAAGGTGTTAGTTCTAACTTTTAAGGCCATTTATGGTTTGGGGCCAGTGTACCTGAGGGAGCAACTTACCCCTTATGGGCCGGCGAGATCACTGCGCTCTGAGGAGCTCCACCTCTGAGAGGGGCCGTCCCTCGGAACCTGCAGATTGGCCTCCACACGGCGGAGGGCATTCTCTGTAGCTGCTCCAAGTCTTTGGAACAGCCTCCCGGAGAGATCCGGGCCATCCGTGTTCTTTTGCCCTTCCGTAAAGGCGGTGAAGACCTGGCTCTTCAGGAAGGCGTTCGGCCCTTAGCTCAATCCCATTGTGCGCCAGATCGCCTATGGTTCCCAGATGTTCATCATGCCCCTCTAGCCTTCGTTGAGGGCCATTGCCTCATCATGTTTTAACTGTTTTAATGTTTTAATGTTTAATGTGTTTTAACTGCCTAACTTTTTTCATCATATTCATTGTGTCTATGCTTCCTTGTAAACCGCTCTGAGCTCCGGAGTGAGCGGTATACTAAATCGAAGTTAATAAATAAATAAATAATAAATAAATAATTTAGGCTGAGGTCTAGGAAGCCTTACTGTCAATTCAGACTGAGGCCTAGGAAGCTTTAATGTCCATTCAGGCTGAGGTCTAGGAAGCCTTATTGTCAATTTAGGCTGAAGCCTAGGAAGCCTTACTGTCAATGCAGGCTGAGGCCTAGGGAGCCTTACTGTTAATTTAGGCTGAGGCCTAGGAAGCCTTACTGTCAATTTAGGCTGAGGCCTAGGAAGTCGTACTGTCAATTTAGGCTGAGGCCTAGGAAACCTTACTGTCAATGCAGGTTGAGGCCTAGGAAGCCGTACTGTCAATTCAGGCTGAGGCCTAGGAAACCTTACTGTCAATGCAGGTTGAGGCCTAGGAAGCCGTACTGTCAATGCAGGCTGAGGTCTAGGAAGCCTTACTGTCAATTCAGGCTGAGGCCTAGGAAGCCTTACTGTCAATTCAGGCTGAGGCCTGTTGGGAAAAGTGGTGTTTTCACCTTTGGCTGGTAGGATGTATGTCTATTTTTGGGCCTAGCTTGTAATGCTAGTAGTGCTCTCAGTACATCAGGAAACTGTCTCTCTGTAGTGAAATCTGGGGCCTAGCTTGTAATGCTAGTAATGCTCTCAGTACAACGGAAAAACTGTCTGGTGCCTTAGTGTTGGAGTTTGGTAGCTGGCCAATGAGAGTTCTTTATGCAAATAATCCCACATTGGCGACCAATCAAAAAGCTGCCACATATTCCTCCCTTCCTCTGCACCTCCCGCCGCAAACATTGACTTTTATTATATACATAGAAGATTTATTATTTGGACTTGTTCGCTGCCACTCCCCGAGGGCTCGGAGTGGCTTACAAACATATAAAAGCATCACAGGAGTAAAAACAACATATTAAACTAGACCAATAAAGATTTTCTAGGTGGGTCTTGCAGGCCCTGCGGAAAGAGAGTAGATCATGCAAGGCCTGCACATCACTTGGAAGGGTGTTCCAGATTGACGGCGCTACTACAGAAAAGGCTCTGCGCCGGGTCGATGTGAGGCAGATTGCTTAAAAAGTTGGCACTTCCAGGAGATTCATTTGTCCAGATCGAAGTGACCTCTGGGGATGGTAGGGGAAGAGACGGTCCCTCACATACAGTGGCCCCAGACCATGCAAGGCCTTGAAAGTTAACAGCATCACCTTGAAGGTGATCCGGTGCTCGACTGGAAGCCATTGGAGCTGCTGGAGAATAGGTGTTATGTGACATCTCACTGGGGTCCCAGTAAGAAGTCGGGCAGCGGCATCACTGGATCACTGACAAGGGCAGGCCAATGTAAAGGGCGTTACAGTAGTCCAGTCTCGAAATGACCATGGCTTGGAGGACCGCGGCCAGGTTGTCTCTGGATAAGTAGGGGGCCAGACGTCTAGCTTGCCGCAGATGGAAGAAAACGGTTTTGCTGATGGTGGAGACCTGGGCCTCCATCGACAGCAACGGGTCTAAGACGACCCCAAGGCTCTTTACTGAGAATGTCGGCATAATGCCTCGCTATCCAAGCTAGGCAGTTGGACCTCTCCACCAACCGGGCGGCCCAGCCACAGTATCTCCATCTTTGCTGGATTCACCCTCAATCTACTGGCACGCAGCCAACCAGTAACGGCTTCAAGGCACTGTTGGAAACAAGAGGGTACGGAGTCCGGTCGGCCTTCCATTTTGATTGGTTGATTGATTGATTGATTTTATTATTTATGAGTCGCCCTCCACGTCAGTGCTCCGGGCGACTTACACATAAAACACATAAAACAGTTCAGTAGTTAAAGCTAAAAGAATAGGAAATTAGTTAAAATAGTTCCAGTAACTCAGGCTAAGTCTGGGAGGTGACCTTAGCCGTAAGCCTTCGGAAGAGCCAGGTCTTCAGTGCGGTCAGGAACTGGGGCATGTCCAGGATAGCTCTCTGCTCCGCCGGCATCAGGTTCCAAAGAACAGGGGCCGCGATGGAAAAGGCTCTCTGTCTTGTGATGTCAAGGCGGGCCTCACTCACACCTGGAATGCGGAGAAGGTCCCTGTTCACTGAACGCGGCGACCTTAAATGGACTGGTTCGGACAAGCGGTCTTTTAAATAAGCTGGGCCGGCGCCATGGAGGGCCTTAAAGGTAAGCGACAAGATCTTGTGGATGCTCGACTGGCAGCCAGTGCAGGCGCTGTAGAGATGGCGCGATATGGCATCTCAGTGGTGTCCCGGTGAGGAGTCTGGCGGCTGCATTCTGCACTAGCTGGATTTTACGGGTGGTTGACTGCGGCAACCCCACGTACAAGGCATTACAGTAGTCCAGCCGCGATGTCACTGTGGCATGGACCACCGTAGCCAGCGCATCTGATGGGAGGTAAGGTGCCAGTTGACGTGCCTGGCGTAGGTGGAAGAAAGCTCCCTTACTTGTCGCAGCAACCTGGGCCTCCAGTGAGAGTCTCGAGTCTAGTATCACACCGAGACTCTTCACCGACGGGCCGGGATCAGCGGCTCTCCCTCAAGAGAGGCAGCGGAATGGGTGGCTCTGGGCGTCCCGGCCATAGAATCTCAGTCTTTGATGGATTGATCTTGAGTTTGTATGAGCGGAGCCATCTGGTCACTGCCTCTAGTCCTTGTCTGAAATTCTCAGGCACCGATGTTACGCCTGGCTCAAGCTTCAGCAGAACGAGCTGGGTGTCATCAGCGTACTGATAACATTCCAGCCCAAAGCTTCGGACCAGACCAGCAAGTGGTCGCATATAGATGTTAAATAATAAAGGGGAGAGAATGGCACCTTGAGGGACCCCAAAAGGAAGTGGAGCCCTCTCGGAAACCATACCACCCCTTTCCACTCGCTGTCCTCAGTTGTGGAGAAAGGACAACAGCCATTTCAAGGCTGTTCCCCTGACTCCAGCAACGGCAAGGCGGTGGGCCCAAAGATTGTAATCGACCGTATCTAAAGCTTCTGTGAGGTCCAATAACACAAGCAGCGCTGAACCATCCTTGTCCAGTTGGCAACGAAGTTGATCTGAAATGGCGACCAACACAGTCTCCGTCCCATGCCCCAAGAGGAAGCCGGACTGGAAGGGATCTAAGCCGGCTGTGTCCTCAAGGACACACCAGCGACTTGAGATTGTCAGGGGAGGCCCTGCTCTCAATCCCACTGGCCTCAAAAGCACGTCTGGCAGGGACGAGGGACAGGGCCTTCTCTGTGGTGGTCCCTCAGCTGTGGAACTCCCTACCCAGGGATATCAGATCAGCCCCCTCCCTCCTAACCTTTTGAAAAAAAACTGAAAACTTGGCTCTTCGAGCAAGCTTTTGGAGCTTCAGCGTAATCTGATAAACTTGAATTGAAAAATGACCCAGGAATGACTAAGACGATGAAATCAGATAAGGACTGAAAATGACAACATAGGTTTGTTTTTTTTAAAAGTTTTTATTGTTCATTGTTTTATTGTTTCAGTGTTTTTAGATACTTTGCAATGTAATGTTTTTATTCTATTGATATGTGTATTTATTTGGCATCGAATTGTGCCGACTGTTCGCCGCCCTGAGTCGCCTTCGGGCTGATATGGGCGGGATAGAAATGATGTAAATACATAAATAAATAAACACCAGCAAGCAAAAGACTCATCACAAGCAAGTTCTTGTAATAGATTTTTTTTTGCTGTATCCATTACACTGACTTTAAGTCTGTGTTTGCGTCTGCCTCCATTCCTTAGAACAGTGTTTCCCAACCGCTGTGACATGGCACAGTAGTGTGCCGTTACGGACCTCCTGCTGTGCTGCGAGAAAAGCTCTCTGCCCCCCTTCCTTCCCCCTCCTCCTGCTGAACTCCTGCTGCTTGGGGGAGGAGGAGGAAGGGCCGGGTGGTGGCAAAGAAAAGAAGAAGGGGCCGGGGCGCCACCTCCTTTGGTCATTTCCCCAGCCAGCCTCTAATCCGCCATGACTCCCGCCATGACTCTCACCCCTCACTCGCTGAAGCCACGCGGAGGAGGAAGCCGGGGCGGGGGCGGGGCATGGTGCGGCCTGGTTCCGCTCCCTCCCCCCGGCTTCCACTCTCCCACAGCTTCTCCAGCCTTGAGGAGACAGTGCCAAGCCAGCATTGTGCTGGCTCTGCCACCGCTGGCTTGGCATTGCCCCTCAAGGTTGGAGAAGCTGTGGGAGAGCTGAAGCCGGGGGAGGGGCGGCATGGCGCGGCATGGCTCCTCCCCCGGCTTCGGGACTCCTAGCAGCTGTTCTCAGCGGGCCACCATCCCCCAGCCGTTCTTTACTGTGTTAGAGTGTCATTTTGTGTCATTTTCGTTGGTGGTGTGTCCCTGGATTTTTTTAATGTTAAAAGTGTGCCGCGGCTCAAAAAAGGTTGGGAAACACTGGTTTAGAATGTCAAAACAAGTCAGTTTATTTTCTCACTTCCACAAAAAGCCTGGAGATTGTAGTCCCTCGAATCTCCCAATGCAGTGACCCATGTGATTTGGAGAATTCTATGAGTTGTAGTACACAAAAAGGGAATTTCCTCCAACTTTGCAACAACAATAACAAAAGTAATCTATCTGCAGATGCATGCAGTAGCAAATTTGTGGGAGTTTTTAAGTAACCCCAAAGTGCCTATGTTTGGAAAGCGGATGCAGCGAAAGCTGAGACATGTATCTGCTTTTCTTCCTTGCCTTCCCTGGCACGAAGGGGCCCTCTGTGTCCGGAGATGTGATTTTAGCCACAGAGCGAGGCAGAGAAGGGACAGGTAGCAGCCCTTAGCTCATTGCTTGTGCCTCAAAGCGGCCTCTGTCTGGCTCCGTCTGCAGCTGAGCAGCGCATTGTCTCGCCCCTTCGTCATCCACAAAGGGAAAACAAACAAATCGCCATGGCAAGGCATGGAGGAGACAATCCCCCATCGAGAACAATGCTTGGTTTTCAAACCGGTTCTCCAGCTGTTTCACCAAAGAATTGGAGAGAGGTTGAGCCTGGGTCTGTTCGTCTTGTGATGTTTCTCCAAATTGCAAACTCTACTTTTTTTTTGAGGGGAAATACATTTCAAATTTTCCACCAACTGGCATGAGGAGATATCACCTATTCCAGGTGTTATGGGCAAACGGTGACTCTTTGGATGTGTCACCTTTCCTCACCCTTGGGTGTCTTTTAAAGCAGTGTTTCCCAACCCGTGTGCCGGAGCGATCATCAGGTGTGCCGTGGGAAATTGGAACCTCCAACACCCTTTCTTCCCCCTCCTGCCGAACACTTTTTCTTCTCCACTCGGGCTCCCTTCTTCCCAGCCTCGCTCTGCTCGGTTTGCCTCGTTTTGCTCTGGGGCGAGCCTGCACAGTAGCGCCCACACGGGTCACATTTTCCTCCCTCCCCCCTCCCCTTCTGAACATGCTCACACTGCCCCTCGGATCAAAATGGTGGCAGAAGCGGCAGTGTAGAAGAAAAAGTAAGTGTTGGGCAGGAGGGGGAAGAAAGGGCGCGAAGGGGAAGAGGGAGGAAGAGGTCTCTGTCGAAAGCTGGCATGGGCAAACTTGGACCTTCCAGGTGTTTTGGACTCCAACTCCCACCATTCCTAGCAGCCTCAGGCTCTTTTCCTTTCCCCCCTCAGCCACTTAAGCAGGAAAGGGCCTCAGGCTGTTAGAAATGGTGGGAGTTGGAGTCCAAAGCACCCAGAGGGCCGAAGTTTTCCCATGCCTGTTTTAGGGACCTTAAAGTGGTGAGCCTCCTTCCAACATTGTGATTCTGGATAGAAAACAAACAACAACATAACATCACATTGTTTGAGTCCACAGTGCTCTCTGGGTGTAGGTGAACTACAACTTCAAAACTCAAGGTCAATTCCCAAGCAAGCCCTTTCAGTACTTTCTGTTGGTAATGAGAGTTCAATATGCCAAGTTTGGTTCAATTCCATTGTTGCAAGAGTTCAGGATGCTCTTTGTGTGTTAACTATAAATCCCAGAAACTGTAACTCCCAAAGGTCAAGGTCTATTTTCCCCAAACTCCATCTGTGTTCACATTTGGGCATATTGAGTATTCATGCCAAGTTTGGTCCTGATCCAACATTGTTTGAGTCCACAGTGCTCTCTGGATATAGGTGAACTACAACTCCAAAACCCAAGGTCAATGCCCACCAACCTCTTATAGTATTTTCTCTTGGTTATGGGAGTTCTGTGTGGGAAGTTTGTGTCTTTCTGCCATTCTTGCCAGGATATCTATGTTGTGTTCATGGAAACAGGTCCAGGTTTCACACTGAGTGTAATATTAACTATACGTATTACTGTGTTAGCGTGTCATTTTGTGTCATTTTGGTTGGTGGTGTGCCCCAGGATTTTGTAAATGTAAAAAATGTGCCACGGTTCAAAAAAGGTTGAAAAACACTGTTTTAAAGGACTGATGAGAGCGCCACCAGTTCTTCCTGAGAACTTTCTTCATTGTGTTGTCAAAGACTTTCATGGCCAGAATCACTGGGTTGCTGTGAGTTTTCAAGGATATCCGGCCATGTTCCAGTAGCATTTCCACCTGACGTTTTGCCTGCATCTGTGGCTCATGGCATCTTCAGAGCTTCTGTTGAAAGTGACAAAAGTGGAGTGTATAAACAGATAATTCTCTCTTTTGGAGAATTACGATCATTGGAAAGACATGGCCTTGTCAGAAATCATAACCTTTTGGATAAAGTATGCCAGGGCTGTCCAACAGGCGGCCCTGGGGCCATACACGGACCCCAAGCCCCTTCCCTCCGCCCCTAACTTGTTTTAATAAAATACAAATAAAAAATTAAATTAAAAATTAAAAATACCTACTTCCGGGTTTAGGCAAGCATCGCGAGATTACGCCAGCCACAGACGGGATTTCAAGGAGGTCGAAATCCCGTCTGTGGCTGCGTAGTCTCGCGATAGCTGCCGAAATCTCGGGTCCCGCAGGATTTGCGGCCGGCCTGGGCGCGCGCCTCCTCCCCCCTCGCGGCTGCTTCCAGGCCAGCCCCCAATCCCTCAGAGAGAGGGAGGAGGGGAGTGAGGCAGGGAAGGCCCCTCCTGGCTCCGTCCCCCCCTGTGGAGGGCCCTCGCTTCCCGCCCCGCGGATTGTGCAGCCGCCACGCCCGGCCTGAGCTTGGCCTCGGTTCCAGTGGGGCTCTTCGGGGTCGGCGTTGGCGCTTCGGCCCTGTGGCAGGGCTCCCGCAGTATGGGTAAGGAAGCGCCTGGCTCAAATCAATCAATCTAAAAACAGTGGGACGTTGGGTGAGGAGGGGGGAGGGGTCCCTCAGCGGCGGTTTCCTTGGCGACACTTCCTTCCCCTCCTCCGCGCCCCCTCCCCCTTGTTGTGCTGCCTTCCCCCGCGTGCAGGGCGCAACGTGGCTTCCTTTGCGCCTGCTCCCACGGCTTGCTTTCCCTTCAGGGAGGGAGGGAGGGAGCTCCACCCGCCTCTGGGAAAGGAGGCCCCATCAAGCCCTGCGACGGCATTGAGGTGTTTGGCTTTTTTTTGGTGTGTCCCAATTTGAGTGTGGACTCAAATAACTCAAAGGTATTAGGAAACATTCCCCCAAATCCACCAGTGTTCCCATTTGGGTATATTGAGTGTTCATGCCAAGTTTGGTTCAGATCCATCATTATTTGAGCCCACAGTGCTCTCTGGATGGAGGTGAACTACAACTCCACAACTCAAGGTCAATTGTAAGTAAATTGGAGCCAGGGAGGGGGCGGAGCCGGGGAGGGGTGGAGCCGGGGAGGGGGCGGAGTCAGACCCTTCGGCCCCCCAGGTGATCAGTGACCGGAATTCCGGCCCTTGGGCCCGTAGAAGTTGGACAGCCCTGAAGTATGCCATAACCCTTTGGGAAATGGGAATCTCCTTAACCTTTTGGAAAATGGCGTGCATAACCATTTTGGGGAAATCAGGATTTTCCCTGAGAACAGGGCCGTACCCAGGATTTTGATTGGGGGCGGTGCTGAGTTTGATTTGGGGGCTGAGTCTGGGTGAGAGAGGGTCTACCTTAGCAAACCTTTTGTATTGTTATCCCAATACCCCCATGCATATGGGATATATTGAGCATGGTAATCAGATCATGATATGAATATACATAATAGTTTAAATAATGTACCAGTACGACCTTCTCGTGGCCCACTCTAAGAATGGGGGGTCAGCCCCCCTGCCCCCCTCCCTGGGTACATGCCTGCCTGAGAAGTGTTAAAAACAGACTTGAATCAACCTTCTCCTTAGTGGTAAATATCCACTAGTCTTCATGCAAGGCAATTGGGTTTCTTAGCTGTTAAACTGAAATCCCTAGATATCGCTTTGAGCTGCTAGGGACAAAGATACGCCATTGCACAAAAATACACAGACACATATAGCACAGAGTTTCAGAAGTCTTCTTACCAGTTGCCCCAAAACCACCTGCTCTTCTTAAAACATCTTGTTTTAAATCATGCTTTCAAGAGACAAAGATAAGTAGACTTCTTTAAAAGAAACATAGTTGGTTTACTCACAAACTTCATGTATACATGTACATTGCTTACAGAAAGTTACAGATAGAATTTGAAGTCGTTTCTCTGTGCACAGTGCCAAAGCCATATCAATGTGAAACCATTGGAAAACCTGTAAAATGTCCAGGTTGGGAGAAACAACCCTTGTCTATTTAAAGCAAGTGTGCATGTTGTAATAAGCATTTGAGTACCAGTATCGGTGCCTGGCTGTCGAGCGTTGGACTAATTGCAGCTTCCGAGCAGTCTTCAGAGGCAACCCCACATAGAGTGCGTTGCAGTAGACCAGTGTTTCCCAACCTTTTTTGAGCCGCGGCACACTTTTAACATTAAAAAAATCCGGGGGCACACCACTAACTAAAATGACACAAAATGACACTCTAACACAGCGGCTGGGGGATGATGACCTGCTGGGAGCAGCTGCTGGGAGTGCCGAAGCCGGGGGAGGGGAGAAGCCAGGCCAGGCCATGCCATGCCCCCTCCCCCGGCTTCAGCTCTCCCACATCTTCTCCAGCCTTGAGGGGGCAGTGCCAAGCCAGCGGTGGCAGAGACAGCACAATGCTGCCTTGGCACTGTCCCTCAAGGCTGGGAAGCTGTGGGAGAGCTGAAGCTGGGGAGGGGCATGGCATGCCTGGCTGCACCATGCCCCCTCCCCCAGCAGCTGCTCTCTCCCACAGCTTCTCCAGCCATTTGATTTTAGGGGCAGTGCAAGCGAGGGCGGGAGTCATGGCCCCCGCTCTCCCCAGCTTCTCCAGCCTTGAGGGGGCAGTGCAAGTGAGGGGCGGGAGTCATGGCCCCCGTCCCCAGTGCCGTTCTCCACCATGACTCCTGCCCCTCGCTCTCTGAAGCTGCGCGGAGGAGGAGCATGAGCGGTGGACGGGCTTCAGTGGGCGGGGCTCCTCCTCTGCGCTGCTTCAGCGAGTGAGGGGTGAGAGTCATGGCGGGAGTCATGGCGGATTAGAGGCTGGCTGGGGAAACGACCAAAGGAGGCGGTGCCCCGGTCCCTTCTTCTTTTCTTTGCCGCCACCCGGCCCTTCCTCCTCCTCCCCCAAGCAGCAGGAGTTCGGCAGGAGGAGAGGGGAAGGAAGGGGGGCAGAGAGCTTTTCTCATGGCACAGCAGGAGGTCCATCACGGCACACTACTGTGCCGCATCACAGCGGTTGGGAAACAGTGCAGTAGATTATAGGGAATGTAACCAGAGCGTGGACCACTGTGGAAAGTCAGACTTCCCAAGGCAGCTGGCACACAAGCTTGAACTGTGCAAAAGCTCTCCCGGCCACTGCTGAGACCTGGGATTCCTGGCTCAGCAATGAGTCCAGGATCACTCCCAAGCTGCGAACCTACACCTTCAGGGGGACTGTAGCCCCGTCCAGCACAGGCTGTAACGTTATGCCCTGTTCAAACAAACCTTTTGCAGTTTAATACACTTTTTCCATGTTTTTATTATCGAACCAATTAGAGAATGGCATTTATAACCCAGGAACAAGAATCGTATTACATAATGTTTATTTATTTATTTATTTACTTCATTTCTATTCCGCCCTTCTCACCCCGCAGGGGACTCAGGGCGGATTACAATGTACACATTACATTTAGACACACAAACACACAAGACAGACAGAGGCAATTTAACATCTGGCCACCAGGGGGAGCTGTCGCACTCCTTCATTCCTCAGCATGTTTTCTGGAGATCTTTTTATGGCCTCGTAAATCAGTTAAATTAAGCCTCCCCACTAAGTGGTACCTTAATTTCCTACTTGACATATGCAACTGTCTTTCGGGTTGCAAAGGTCGACAACAGGCTACACCAGTGTTTCTCAACCAGTGTGCCGTGAGCGATCATCAGGTGTGCCGTGGGAAATTGGCACTTTCCCCCCTCCTAGCAGCCCCCTCACAGGTTTCAAGAAACAAATTGAGCCTCTCTACTTGGAAATGGTTTCTTTTTACTATTTTACTGGATTTTTCGAGAGTTGTCCCCCCCCCCCGTAACTGTTTATAACAGCTTTGTGACACCCATAGTTAACTGGAAGCAAGTTTCACTCAGGGTGAAATTTCACAAAGGTCTGGAGAACAAGCTCTATGAAGAGCGGCTTGAAGAGCTGGGCATGTTTAGCCTGAAGAAGAGAAGGCTGAGAGAAGACATGATAGCCATGTATAAATATGTGAGAGGAAGTGAGGGGAACATGTTGTGTTCATCGAAACAGGCCCAGGTTTCACACTGAGTGTATAAATGCATTTATGGCAGGCCTCGAACTCATGACCTTCTGGTCAGTAGAGATCTTATGCAGCTGACACCCAGCCAGCTGCCCCACATTATAACTCCAAAGCGTTGTCTGTCTGTTACATCTATCAAATTCTGTATGACGTTCTCCTCTCCCTTTGAACAGGGAAGAAAAAGTCCAGGTTCCAGAGTTTCAAGAACTTCTTTGCCAAGAAGAAGAAAGCCAGAGCGGCGCCGTCGTCGTCTTTGGGAGAGACCAAGCTGAAGCCCAGCCAATCCAGCTCCGACCTGGTGGCCACGGAATCCGAACCCGGCTCACTCCGTTTGCCGACGACAGAGCCAACGTAAGGCAAAGCCTTTTCTTGTTCAAGGCAACACTCTTGGCGCACGAGCATGTCCCAGGGCAACAAGCAGATGGAATGCCAGGAATTTCCTCTTTCCTTCCCAGCTTGCCTCAAATAACAGCTCATTCAGCAACAATCTCCCCTGGATGGTTTCAATACACAGGAGCCTTTAGAAATCGGATTTGAGGCTGCTTGGTATCTGAGGCTTGCCCAGACAGAATTGACTCGAGTCTCATGTGCTGTTGAATCTGCACACCTCAGTTTTCCAAACCCTGAAACCAAAGAACGTATTTGCTGGCGAATGTATTGCTCCTGGAGCTGCTTCCCCTTTTGATTTGGCTCACCTTGGTGACGCAATGGGTTAAACCCTTGCCAGCAGGATTGCTGACCAAGAGGTCAGCGGTTCGAATACTGGAGGAGCATGTTGAGCTCCCTCTGTCAGCTCTAGCTCCCCATGCAGGGGCATGAGAGACATCTCCTACAAGGATGGTAAAACATCAAAACATCTGGGCAACGTCCTTGCAGACGGCCTATTCTCTCACACCAGAAACGACTTGCAGTTTCTCAAAAAAAAAAAAAAAAAAAGCACTAAGATTACTGTATTACCTGGATCTAATGCACACCCTAATTTTGGGAAGGTCATTGAGAGTATTAGATTTCAGTAAATGCAATCGTTAACAGGGACAATTAGATTTTTTTAAAAGGTAGTTTCAATCTTGTGACTATCATGACGTACCTCTAATTCACGTGGCAGAATTAACTATAACACTATGCAACACGATTTGTGTTCCTGGGTTATTTATTTATTTATTTATTGACAGTATTTATATTCCGCCCTTCTCCCCGCAGGGGACTCAGGGCGGATTACACTGTACATATACATGGCAAACATTCAATGCCATAGACACACAGCATATATAGACAGACATACAGAGGCTATTTAACTTTCCAGCTTCGTGAGGATATGCTTTTTGAAGACCTGCCACCGGGGGAGCTGTTGCTTCACCGTCCACTTGTGACACCGATGGAATACTTCCTCATTCTTTTGCACGCTGCTGGAGAGTTTTATGGCGTCATAAATTAGTTAAATTAGCCTCCCCACATAAGTGGTACCTAATTTTCCTACTTGACAAATGCAACTGTCTTTCAGGCTGCAAAGGTCAACAGCAAGCTAGATAAAAGGTCAGGAGCTTACTCTGACCCAGGTTGGCTTCGAACTCATGACCTTTCGGTCAGTAGTGATTTTAATGCAGCTGACCCCCAACCAGCTGCGCCACAACCCCGGTTATCAATGTCTTTCATAATTGGTTCTGTCATAAAAACATGGAAAAGGTTTATGAAACTGTAAACACTTTGTTTATGCGGGAGGGACATTCTGCTGTAGCACATTTTGCTTTAGTTTTGCATGGATATCTCATCACCGAGTCTCAACCAAACTTCAATCATTTCAACCTAGTTTGTGGCAGCCACAAAAAACAGATTTTCTGGAGTAGAACAACTACTTTCAAAGTAAGGACTTCACAATTAAACAGAAAATAACACTTTCAAACCAGGATCAGATTTTTTTTTCCAAACTGCTATTTCTTATGGAGCCTCTGGTGGCACAGTGGGTTAAACCGCTGAACTGTTGAACCTGCTGATTGAAAGGTTGCAGGTTCGAATCCTGGGAGCGGGGTGAGCTCCCACTGTTAGCACCAGCTTCTGCAAACCTAGTAGTTTGAAAACATGCAAATGTGAGTAGATCAATAGGCACCGCTCCGGCAAGAAGGTAATGGCACTCCATGCAGTCATGCCGGCCACATGACCTTGGAGGTGTCTATGGACAACGCCGGCCCTTATGGAGCCTCTGGTGGCACAGTGGGTTAAACCGCTGATCTGCTGAACCTGCTGATTGAAAGGTTGCAGGTTCGAATCCTGGGAGTGGGGTGAGCTCCCGCTGTTAGCACCAGCTTCTGCCAACCTAGTAGTTTGAAAACATGCAAATGTGAGTAGATCAATAGGTACCGCTCCGGCGAGAAGGTAATGGCACTTCATGCGGTCATGCCGGCCACATGACCTTGGAGGTGTCTATGGACAACGCCGGCCCTTATGGAGCCTCTGGTGGCACAGTGGGTTAAACCGCTGATCTGCTGAACCTGCTGATTGAAAGGTTGCAGGTTTCGAATCCTGGGAGTGGGGTGAGCTCCCGCTGTTAGCACCAGCTTCTGCCAACCTAGTAGTTTGAAAACATGCAAATGTGAGTAGATCAATAGGTACCGCTCCGGCGAGAAGGTAATAGCACTTCATGCGGTCATGCCGGCCACATGACCTTGGAAGCGTCTATGGACAACGCTGGCTCTTCGGCTTCGTAATGGAGATGAGCACCAGAGTCCCCGAGTCGGACATGGCTAGGCTTCATGTCAGGGGAAAACCTTTACCTTTACCGTTACTATTTTTTAGCCTCGGTCTCCTTCCTCAATAAACACAGATGTGACTGACCCAACTTGCAATAATGTAAAATAAAAATCCCCGGGTTTGTAATCCCAAAATTATGCCCGAAAAGGGGGGGAAAAAAGAGACAAAGGAAAAAGAAGAAAATCAAACAAGTTCAACGGCCGGTTGTTGAAAGCTGCATGATGTTATTTTTAGTCACTATTGTGTTAGTTATGCGATAGGGCATTTGAGAAACGTCTGAACGGATTCTCTCCCCCTTTCCTTGCCTTTCAGATCCAAAGGGAGCATGGGAAGCAAAGCCTTATCGCACGACAGCGTCTTCATTTGTGAATCGTTACCCGACGTAGGCGACAAAGCGGCCTCGCAGGAAGACCTTCCAGGGAAGGGGAAAGCCTTACAGGCAAGACGCCTTCTGCTGTGGCCGATAGCTTCTCGTTTCCAAAGCGGTTTGCACAGGCCCGGATAACCGCATTTTGGTGCCCTAGGCCACACTATTGAAACCCCACCCACGAGGCGCTGCTGCATGAGCGGCAGCGGCGCCGTGGGTGGGGCTTCCCTCCCTCCTCCTCCTCGTCGCCAGGACCGGAAGGCGGTCATGGCGACGAGGAGGAGGAAGGAAGCTCCGCCACGGTCGCTGCTATGCATGCGCGGCAGCGGCACCATGGGCGGGGCTCCTTCCTCCTCCTCCTAGTCGCCGGGACTGGAAGGCGGTCGCAGCGACGAGGAGGAGGAAGAAAAGCTCCGCCACGGGTTGCTGCTACGCATGTGCGGCAGCGGCGCCGTGGGCGGGGCTTCCCTTCCTCCTCCTCGTCGCCGGGACCAGAAGGTGGTTGCGGCGACGAGGAGGAGGAGGAGGAAGGGAAGCTCTGCCCATGGGTCGCTGCTACACATGCGCAGCAGCGGCGCCGTGGGCGGGGCTTCCTGCTCCTCCTCGTTGCTCGACCAGGAAGGCGGGTCGCGGCGACGTGAAGGAGGATGAAGGGAAGCTCCGCCCATGGGGCGCTGCTGGGCACGGCAGCTGGCAGGAGGGCGCCTCTGCCTCCTCCGCCATGGTCCTGGGTGCCGCACATGGCCGGCAGTGGCCAGCAGCCCCGGGAACGTCCCTTCTTTCCTCCTCCTCCTTGGGAGGAGGAAGGAAGGAAAGCCCTCGGGGACGCTGCCGGCCATGCGCGGCACCCAGGAACATGGCGGAGGAGGCAGAGGCGCCCTCCTGCCGCGCGCATGCCCACCAGCGGCCCCGGGGTGGGGTTTCTCCTCCTCGTGCCCTCCTTCCTTTTACAAGGGGGTGGGTGGGGGATGGTGAGGGGGGGCACCATTCCCTCCTCCCCACCCTCTCGCAGCTCTCTCCCCACCCTCCCCCGAGAGAGAGAGAGAGAGTCATCACGTCGTGGTTAAGTTTGAACTTTTTTTTTGGTCCTCAATCTGCCCCCCCCCCCCAGGCCTATGTCCATAGGCCATGGCCTAGTCTGGCCTTATGGTAATCCGGGCCTGGTTTTGCATGAGTATTCTTTGAATTCTTGGACTTCCTTATTGCAAATGCAGAAAAGGAAATGTAGGAAGGAAGGGGAAAGAGGTGGAAAGGGTGGAAGCTGGAGAAGAGGTGAGATTCTTAGGATATAATCATGGGTTCGACATACGTCATAACGCAATCTGGGATGAAGGAGCCATTGAACCCATTTTGGGAATATAATCATGGATCCTACATAGGTTGTAACACAATCTGGGATGAAGTATTTATTTGTTTGTTTGCTTACAGTATTTATATTCCACTCTTCTCACCCCTCAGGGGACTCAGGGTGGATCACAATGCACATATACATGGCAAGCATTCAATGCCATAAACACACAACATATATAGACAGGCACACAGAGGCTATTTAACTCTGGCTCCTGGCATGCTCGGCCAATCAGCTGCTGACACATGCTTTCCAGTCAAGCCATTACATCATGGTGCCTTTTTACAAATCCCCACAGAAGGAGCCAATAAACTCATTTTGGGGATATAACCATGAATTCTACCTGTGTATTAATGCAATCTGTTTGGGATCAAGGAGCCAATGAACTCATTTTGGAGATATAACCATGTATTTCATGGGGCGATGGAGACCCAAGTCCCCATCCAAGATGCCACCTGGAGAAACACTTTTTCATGGAAAGTGAATCCAAGTGGGAGAGCATCTCGCTCAAAAGGAAAATGCCTCATCGACATAAGGACACAGGCCTTTATTGTATGTTTTTTCGTCTCTTCCAACTAGCTTCGGTTACAGTCAGATCTTCGGCTCGGCTCGCCCCTGCTCGCCATCCCTGGCAAAAAGGCAGAAGACGCCGGTGCCATGTCCGAAGACGACGGCTTGCCCAAAAGCCCTCCAGAGATCTCCACCCTCCATGATGTCCTGGCCTGTTCCACCAGTGAGGTGTGTGCACACTCTTTCCTAAATGTAAACCATAAAGAAGAAAACAACTCCTTTCCATTGGTGCCCCCTTGCCGTGGGGGAGAGGCTTGCGTACCCTAATGAAGTTGTGAGCTATGCTGGCGGTGGCAAAATAGCCACTGGTAGGGCCTCCCATGCCAGACAGGTCACAACCGAAGGGTCTGACAAAAAGCGTCAATGGGTAGGATGGGCTCTCTAGCCTTTTGGCAACTATCCTAAGAGAAGGAAAACTCTGATTTCAAACCTGGGCAGATGGTGCTTGTCTAACCCTGTAAGGTCAATTATCTAAGTAGAGGGAAGACGGGTTCTTAGGAAGACACTCAGGTTCAAAATGAGGTTTAAAAATAATGTTTATCTTGTAAATTCGATTTCAAAAATCATAGGCAGTATTCTGCATTCGTAGTTGTGAAACACAAATGTATAATCCAAAATTATTCGTCTATATTAGACAGTATTATGAGCAAAGAAAAAGTCTTGAGAAACCACGTAACAATAATTATAAATCAAAAGTCCACAATGGGTTGAATTACTCTGGCGTGGTTCTCAGAAGGGTCGACAGTCATGGTCCAAGCCGTTTCGCCAATCCTGGCTTCATCGGGACCCCAGACTCAATGCTAATACTCAGTTTCACAGGTCCGGATTTCTGTTAATATAATATATACAAGAAGCGAATAAATACATAACATCAATCAATATGTAATGCCTGTACATGGAACTACAATATGGCTAGAAGTTCAAAATAAAAATACATACCAATATAGTTATTCTTAAGCATTTTAGTGTGGGCGCAGCCAACGGCGCGTAGTAACCGAACACTGGTAGATGGAAAACCGCATCACTATAACTCTATTCGGTAACACAGGTGTAATCAAATTAACAGCTCACTCAATCATATTTATCTACATATTTATCCTGGAACTACTTACCCATTACCCCAGGTCAATTATCTAAGACAGTGTTTCTCAACCTGAAGGTCGGGTTCCACAGGGGGGTCGCGAGAGGGTTTCAGAGGAATCGCCAAAGACCATCAGAAAACATATATTTCTAATGGTCTTAGGAAGCCCTTTGGCTGAGAAGGTTGAAGATCTCTCCGCTTGTCCTTCCCTTTCTTTTTGGAAACAGACTGCAAATTCTCCCACCTAAAGCTCTCCTCTGCTGTGATTGGCAGGCCTCCCTGCCAAGGGGAGGGCTGTTCCTGAGACTCCAATTGGGGAGGGGAGAGCAGGCGTGCTTGACGCATGGCAGTATGATGCACATGTGTGGGTGAGGAAGAGTGTGTGATGTGGGATGGAGGTTCATGCCAGCTAGTCCCTTCAAGGCATGAGGGTTCTGTGTAGGGAGTTTGACCCAATTCTATCATTGGTGGGGTGCAAGGGGCTCTTTGATTGTAGGTAAACTATAAATCCCAGCAACTACAACTCCCAAATGTCAAGATCTATTTTCCCCAAACTCCACCAGTGTTCACATTTGGGTATATTGAGGATTTGTGTCAAGTGTGGTTCAGATCCATCCTTGTTGAGTCTATAGTGCTCTCTGGATGTAGGTGAACTACAACTGCCAAACTCAAGGTCAATGCCCACCAAAACCTTCCAGTATTTGCTGTTGGTCATGGGAGTTTTGTGTACCAAGTTTGGTTCAATTCAATTGTTGGCGAATTCAGAATGATCTTTGATTGTAGGTGAACTATAAATCCCAGCAACTACAATTTCCAATTGACAAAATCAACACCCCCCCCCCCCCCAAATACAGTTATGAAGTAGCAATGAAAATAATGTTATGGTTAGGGGTCTCCACAACATGAGGAACTGTATTAAGGGGTCGCAGCATTAGGAAGCTTGAGAAACACTGATTTAAGAGAAGGTAACTCTAATCAAACCTATGACCTGAGGACCCCGCTGCCACTGTCCAAGCTTGCTAGGCCCCGGCAGACGAATCTTTGGTTTAAAGGGTGAAGCCTGTTCTGGGCATGCTGCGCTCCACCAGAAAAATCAATTGCACAGGCTCGAAGGACACATCCAAATTTAGTCATCAACGTGCTTGTAGAAAGCATGGGATGAGTCCTTCCTGGATCTTCGTTTGCGAAGAAAAGTCAAGAAGATATTATTTTCCACATTCCTTTCCATTCTTGGTCTGTAACAATAACAGACAGTTCCTTCCATGCCTTGGTACTTGGTACGCCCTATTGCACCTGTCAGGAGGTATCCCTTGTTGTTCCCAATTCAATTCATCATTTTGAAGGGCAATCTCCCAGGTGCAGGGACTCCCTGGTTTGAACCAATATATCTCCAATTTCTCCAATTTATGGATCAACTGTTCCTCGCTTTGACTGGCAAAAAGTCTCAATGCCATCATGCATTCCGGTTCATCCACTTGCTTTTCTTCTTTCCTCCGCTTTCCAGCTCAAACTTTAGAGCAGTGTTTCCCAACCAGTGTGCCGGGGCACACTAGTGTGCCGTGAGCGATCATCAGGTGTGCCGTGGGAAATTGGAACCTCCAGGAAAGGGGGGGGGGGGAGTCTAGTGTGTTGAAGTATAAAAACCCTAAGAAACCTACCTCGATAAAGGCACAAAATTACAAACACCCCCCTCCCCACCCGTTGTCTACTTGGTCTCTCCCTCTCCATGCATTGGGAAGGCCCGCCTCCCTTTCCCCAAGTAGAGACCTCCTCTTGCCTCCTGGGGGTTTTGTGTGGGAAGTTTGGCCCAGTTCTATCATTGGTGGGGTTCAGAATGCTCTTTGATTGTAGGGGAACTATAAATCCCAGCAACTACAACTCCCAAATGTCAAGGTCTATTTCTCCTTAACTCCATCTGCGTTCATATTTGGGCATATTGAGTATTCATGCCAAGTTTGGTCCTGATCCAACATGGTTTCAGTCCACAGTGCTCTGTGGATATAGGTGAACTACAATTCCAAAACCCAAGGTCAATGCCCACCAAACTCTTATAGCATTTTCTCTTGGTTATGGGAGTTCTGTGTGGGAAGTTTGTGTCTTTCTGCTATTCCTGCCAGGATATCTGTGTTGAGTTCATTGAAACAGGCCCAGGTTTCACACTGAATGTATAAATACATTTTAAAAACATTAACTATATTTATTACTGTGTTAGTGTGTCATTTTGTGTCATTTTGGTTGGTGGTGTGCCCCAGGATTTTGTAAATGTAAAAAGTGTGCCGCGGCTCAAAAAAGGTTGGGAAACACTGACATAGAGGACAACTGTTTGGGGATGAGGAGGCTTGCATTGCCATCTCTTTCTGCAGGAAACCGGAGATGCATCTACAGCAGAGGTGCCCACGCTTTTACAGCATGCAAGCTACTTTTATAACAATCAAGTCTCAAAGATCTACCTGGCACGCTACCGCTGTGCATGCGCTCCCAACGCCACCTTCCGCCTGCGCGGGGCTTCTTCCGCCACTGAGGCTTTAGTGGGCGGGCCCTGGCGCTCGTCTCTTGACAGTGACCGCCCATTGGTTGCTCCTGGGTGGGGCGGGAGCAAGGCGAAGGCGCGCGCAGCGATAGGATGCGAGGCTGCAGGAGGGAGGGAGGGAGGGAGTGTGTGTGTGTGTGTGTGAGAGAAGACCTCGCTGGAGGAGGATGGTCCCTGCAGTGGGGCTGCAGCAGGCTTAACTCACCGGCGTCGAGGGCGCGCTTGTCAGCTGCAGCCCCACCGCGGGGACCATCCTCCTCCGGCGAGGACTTCTCTCTCTCTCTCTCTCTCTCTCTCTCTCTCTCTTACACACACATACGCACACACACACACACACACCCGCCCTCCTTCCCTCCTGCAGCCTCGCATCCTATCCCTGTGCGTACCTTCGCCTTGCTCCCGCCTCACCCAGGAGCAACCAATGGGCGGTCACTGTCAAGAGACGAGCGCCAGGGCCCGCCCACTAAAGCCTCAGTGGCAGAAGAAGCCCTGCGCAGGCGAAAGGTGGTGTCGGGAGCGCACGCACGCAGGGTGCGCCCGCGCAGGGCAGAAGCGCCCCAACTGGCTGGGATCGACTCATAATGGATTTGGGATCGCCTGGTCAACCGCAAGCTACCTAATGAGCACCCCTGATCTACAGTATACTATAGAATTAATGCAGCCCGGCACCGCTTTCAATGCTCTGGCTCAATGCTTTGCAATCACAGGAGCTGTACTTTGACAAGGTCTTCTGCCTTCACTGCCAAAGAGAACTGGCATCACACCAAACTTTGACTTCCAACGGTTATAGTGGCATCGAACTGCATTAATTCTACAATGTAGATGCACCCAAGGTTTCCTGCAGAAGGGATGGCAGTCATTTTGGAGGTACCTACCTACCTATTCAATAGGGTTGCCAATCAATGCAAACAAATGACTTGCCAGGAGGATTTTCAGTGCTTGTGCCCACGTCAGAGAGCTGCTTTGTCGACCCAAGCTGCCCACCCTTGTTGTTGTTTCTCATCATGACCCTATGACATGCCACCCTGGAAAAACCATCTCCTGTGTTTCCCTCGACTTACCCGTTTCCCTTGTTTTATCCCGCAGTCTTCCAACCCAATCCAGCGCCATAGCTCTTTGAGTTTAGACAGTGAAGATGACCAGGTAAATAGCTGCTACTTTTCCTGCTAGTGCTATCAATCTGTGCAACGACCAAGTCAGTCTGTTGGCTCACTGATCCATTCTGGTTAGGGGAAGCTCTCAAAGGGCTTTCCAAGATGTTTTTGCAAGATATAATTTAAAAAATGGATGCCTTAAATATATATAATAAAATATTAAATATTGGGCCCTGTTTGCCCAATGTTTAGTTTTGATTTTTGTTAACATTGATCACCATACTTAAAAGGATACACCAAGTATTTTAATGGATCGGTCTTTGCTTTGCAGGTCGCCTCCGAATTCGCCTCCAGACCTCTCAGCCCAGCGGTTCTAAGGCATCCGGCCTTGCCAACGGGCCACTTTGTTCCAGCCGATTTCAACAGCCCGGCCACTCCACTGGGCTGCTTGGACACCTCAGCCGCCAGGCACAAGATGGCCGTGCATCCACGGAGGCAGAAAGCCTTTGCCAACAAAACCCAAAGTCTTTTCGTAAGTGCCTCCTTGCAGCGGGATGGTTCTTTGCAGCTGGGATCATCTCCCATAGGGCTTTCTTTAGAGGAACGTTTGCTCCAAGAGGGTGTTCACCCTTCCTTATACTACCCAAAACTAATATATATACATTTTTGGCTGGATTTGCACTTCAAAATATGCCCCTGTTCCAACTCTCTCGTCTGCAACTTGGGACTGCCTGTACTATTACATACTGCGGGTGGTGGAAATGTCACTTCGAAGTGTTTCAGCTTGCAAAGCAAACACAAACAAATCAATCCATGCCAATAGAAACCAATTCCTTGCCATGTTAGTTTTCTCTTTGCATGGATCTTGCTTCCTGTAGTGTGTGATTGTTTGTTTTTCTTTCAAAAGGGGACGACAATGCAAAGACGGTTTTAAGTGGTGTATTTTAATTATTGAGATTAATGTTTTTAATGTTTATGCATGCGTATATGAATTCTTGTTTGCTGTATATATGCTGTGCTACGCCCTGAGTCCCCTTCGGGGTGAGAAGGGCGGAATATAAATGTTTTAAATAAATAAATAAATAAATAAATAAATAAATAAATAAATAAATAAATAAATAAGTCTGTCTCCTGCCACCTGCTGCCTGACATCTTGCAGTCCATTTTGGTCCTTGGACTTGACAACCTCCTTGTATTTAGGCCAGTGTCACCCAAATTCTGAGTTTTTTTGGACTTCAGCTTCCAGAATTCCTGACCATTGCACAAGCTGCTTGGGGCTTCTGGGACTTGAAGTCCAAAACACTTGGAGAAGTAAAGCTTGGGAATCACCGATGTAGGCCGTATGGGCATGAGAAAGACTTCGAAAAATAGAATTAAAGGATAAGAAGTCTAGCATCCCACCCCAAGAATCAGGAGAATTGTGTTTGTTTGTTTGTTTATTTATTTACCATATTTTTATAGTGCCTTTCTCAGCCCGTAGATGACTCAAGGCGGTTCACAGACAGCAACAATTCAATGCCTCAACCATTATAAAACCAGTATAAAATTCAATTAAATCATTCAGCATGAAGTATAAAAACCATACAAAGCCATAGAAACATAGTCATCAGTGTCTCTTTACTAAAATGGTTATCCAAATTTACCTAAATTATGCTGCATTAGCAAAAGCTTGCTCGAAGAGCCAGGTTTTCACCCTTTTACGGAATGTCAGAAGGGAGGGAGACAATCTAATATCCCTGGGAAGAGCATTCCACAGCCGAGGTGCCACTGCTGAGAAGGCCCTGCCTCTCGTCCCCACCAAACGCATCTGCAAAGGAGGCGGGACTGAGAGCAGGGCATCCCCAGAAGATCTTAGAGTCCTAGATGGTTCATAAGGAGAGATACATTTGGACAGGTAAGCTGGGCCTGAACCGTTTAGGGCTTTATAGGCTAAAGCCAGCACTTTGAATTGTTCCTGACCTCTTACATTCTTTTAGAGGAACTTGTTAGGCTGGAAATGGTATCTGCATTCTACAGTTATATCAGTTTGATCCCTTGTCACAACCCCATCCCAAGAAATCCTGGGATTTGTAATTCAGTGATGTATTTAAAGTATTCTGTTTGGGATTAGCAGAGCATTTATTTCTCTGGACTACAGTTCCGAAGGTTCAATCTCTTGTCCATCCTGGGCAAGGTGGTTGAGAGGGCAGCAATGGAGCAGTTGCAGTCCTACCTAGATGATGCAACTTGGCTAGACCCCTTCCAGTCCGGCTTCCGTTCAGGGCATGGGACGGAGACGGTGCTGGTCGCCATCACAGACAAGCTGCGTTGCCAACTTGACCAGGGTGGATCGGCGCTGCTCGTGTTATTGGACCTCACAGCAGCGTTTGATACTGTCGATTACGATCTTTTGACCCACCGCCTTGCCGGGGCTGGAGTGAGGGGGACAGTCCTGAATTGGTTGTCCTCCTTCCTCCGGAACCGGCTGCAGCGAGTGAGAAGGGGCAAGGTTGTCTCAGGGGGCGCCTCCCTTCTTTGTGGGGTGCCTCAGGGGGCAATCCTCTCCCCTTTATTATTCAACATCTACGTCCGACCACTTGCTCAGTTGGTACGCAGCTTCGGGCTGGAGTGCCACCAATATGCGGATGACACCCAGCTCGTTCTGGGGATGGAAGGCTGACCCGACTCCGTACCCGATAATTTTCATCGCTGCCTTGAAGACGTTACTGGATGGCTGCGAGCCAGTAGGTTGAAGGTGAATCCGGCTAAGATGGAGATCCTGTGGCTGGGTCGTCCGGGTACGGGAAAGATCCAGCTCCCAACCCTGGACAGTGCGACGCTACGTCCGTTGCCATCTGTGAAGAGTCTGGGAGTCACTCTTGACTCTCAACTGTCGATGGAGAAGCATATCTCCATCGCCAGCGGAGTAGTTTTTTACCACCTCCGGCAGGCGAGGAGGCTGGCTCCCTACCTGTCCCATCATGACCTAGCGGCCACAGTGGTCCAAGCCACGGTCATCTCAAGATTGGACTACTGTAATGCTCTCTACATTGGCCTTTGTCGGTGATCTGGAAGCTGAAGCTGGTGCAGAATGCTGCAGCTCGGCTGTTGGCAGGCTTACCATCTTGCTGCCACGTTATGCCTGTTCTGCGTGAACTGCACTGGCTTCCAATAGAGCACCGGATCAACTTCAAAGTGCTGGTTCTAACCTTTAAGGCCTTGAACGGTCTGGGGCCAGTGTACCTAAGGGACCGCCTCTCCCTATATTGTCCCGCAAGACCACTGCGATCAGAGTCCCTCAACCTTCTTGCGGTGCCAAGCTGTAAAACTCTCCACCTGACCTCAACGCGGAGGAGAGCCTTTAGAGTCATCGCTTCAGTACTTTGGAACGCTCTCCCTCCTGAAATTCGCACGTTGCCTAACTTACTAGCCTTCCGGAAGGCTTGTAAGACCTTTCTGTTTGTACAGGCGTTTGGTCAGTAAATAGCCCCAGGCCTTTTACCATGTAGCCGTAGGCCATGGGAGTAGTTCTGGTGCGCGTGCACTATTGTATAGTTTTAATTGTGGATGTTAATCTTGATGTTTTAGTATATTTTTACAGTGTTTTTAACATGTGTAAGTCGCCCCGAACCTGACGGGAGTGGCGACTAATACGTTGAAATAAATAAATAAATAAATAAATGAGAGCCCAGTTCAGGTTGCCTTGGAGAGCCCAGTTCAGTGGAACACACAAGGACTTAAGTCTGTGCTTGTACTAGTATTTAGGCTTGACAGAGTGATATTAAACTGATATAATTAGGTAATGTGGATATCATCCACCAGTGCCTTTGGAGGGAGTGTGCAAGTCCTGTGAGAAAGGGGAATGGCCATGTCCATCGCCTGCTTCACTCTTTCATGTCTGCATAGACATTGGTTGAAAATCCAACTCTTATTATTCTCTGGTTCCGCTATTCTCCGAGTCTATTATTCTCTGATTCTCTGATTCCCTGATCAGTTCTGACTCTTGTCTCTGACATTAGATGGAACAGCTAGAGAAAGAGGAATGCTCTTTTGGAACCGCCGAAGGGGAATCGAGCCGGTCAGAATCCCCCGAAGGTGCTGAGAGCCAAGGAAAGGATTGGAAAGGTAAAACAATGCTGCATCTCTTTGTGTGTGTGTCCAGGAGAGTGCGGTGAACATTGATAGGAATTGGTGAGCTTTGCAAACCAGAAATTCTCCCCCTCTTTTCTTGCACAGGCCCACCAGCCCAGAATGCAAAGATCCCAAGTTGGACGAAGAATATATTGCCCGCGACAAGGGTGGCTGATGCTTTGCGCTATTCCTGGAATGCTGGACCCGGCGCAGATGGAGATTGGCACCTCGGTTTGGAGATGGAAAAGGAGGCCGCTGTGCAGATGGACGGCCGGAACAAAGATCTTTCAAAATGTGAAGAAAAAGAGAATATGGAGGATATGGAGGAGGAAGAGGTGAAAAGAATGGATGTCTTCCAACACCGCCCTGCCAAAGAAGTCACTGAATGTGCCGAATCTTTACCTCCAGAGGCAGAAGCTGATGGACCTGGTGATTTGCCATTTTCGGCAATGCCTGGAGATGTTCCAGGAAGCCACTATGATCTACCAACAGAATATATTAATTCTTCTTGCCCACAGTTGGTAGACCAAGACTCAGAAAACTCTAGAACTGTTAGTGATGTGAAATATGGGGAGAAAGCAGGAGATACGACTTGGAATGGTTCTTGGAGTCCTACGTCCGATTTTGCGGAGTTCGTTCCTTCACTGGTTTCAGAGACTTTGTCAGAGGCAAACACCTTTGAAGATGTTCCAACGGTCAAAGAAGGAAAGGATGAATCTGTGGATGTGGAGATGGAACTGTTTGGAGGCCACCCACAACAAGAAGAAGTGGCCACGTTCGATGCCGAAATAGAAGAAGCTCCGCTTCAGAAAACCACACATAAAAGCCCTTTTCCCTTTGCCGATCCTTGTACCTCTCCCTTGAGAAACAGACCAGGAAAGCAAGAAGAAGACACGATTCAACGATCATTGAATCGTCCTTCGTTTCCTCCGGAAGCAGCTGAGATACCTTCCGAAAGCATCCCTCTTGAGAATGACTCCGGTGCGCTGTCGGAAAACGTCAAGGCTGGGGAAGAAAGTAAAAATCACGACGAGGATGTCGAGACACAAGCGAAATGCGTTTCTGTCAAGCCGGTCAGGTTCACCATTGCTCCAGCTTGGCAGCGGTCGCTCTCGGGAGGATCGAGCTCGACGGACAGCGCTTGCCTTGCAAGCGCTCCATCGTCTCCTCCCATCAAACCAGAACTGTTCGAAGGAACACCTCAACCGGACTCTGCTTTGCCAGGGTGCTTGTTCCACAGCCCAGAAAGACTCGAGAGGAGTAAAAGCAGCACAAATCCTGCAACGGAGTGGCCCAACAAGGAGCCGCAGGGCCAGGAGAGCCCGTTTGGGGTGAGGCTGAGGAGGACCTCCTCTTTACTCAAATACCAAATGGAGCAGCAGCGTCAGGAGACGCTAAAGCTAACTCCAACGTCAGCATCCTCTGGAGCCACCTCTGTCTTAGTCAAAGACGAACCAAAGGAAGCTGTTTATGAGACTCCGCCACCAAAGAGAACAGGCAGCGCCAAAGGTTTGGCAGCAAAACCTTCCTTCCAGGAAGAGAAGTCCCTCAAGGCCAAAGTGGAAGAAGGGACAACAAAGCAGCAGATGAGCAAAGCTTCAGGTATTCCTGTCACAAAGACAAGAAGCATTTGGCTAATTGCACTATAATAATAATAGTAATACTTTATTTATACCCCGCCACCATCTCCCCAAGGGGACTTGGGGCGGCTTACATGAGGCCAAACCCACTATGTAACACATTTTCAAAAAATGTTCTATTCCTGGTTTGAAAGTGTAATAATAATAATAATAATAATAATAATAATAATATACTTTATTTATATTCTGCTCTATCTCTCCAAGAGGACTCAGAGCAGATTAAAGTATACACATATATAGGCAAACATTAAGTGCCTTTTATACAGTGAACAATGATCTACAATACACAAACAAAGGCAACGTTTTCCTTTTCCATCTTTTTTGTCTGGAAACGATGCTCAACTCTGGTCATGCGGAGGTGCTCTTGTCCCATTTTTCCATGCCGAGGAGCTTGTTGTCCATAGACCCTCCTGGTCATAACTGCAGGGTACTTTTTACCTTCCCACTAAGGCTGTACCTATTGATCTACTCAGATTACATGTTTTTGAACTGCTAGGTTGGCAGGAGCTAGGGCTGACAGCAGGAGCTCATCCCAACCTGTGGCTTCGAACTGATAACCTTCTAGTCAGCCATTTTTTTTCCGCAGCTAGCAATTTAACCCATGGTGCTACCATGACCCCTTATTCCTATTTAATTGTGCGGCCCTTACTTAAAGTAGTTGCTCTACTCCAGAAACTTTGTTTTTGTGGCTACCACAAACTTACGTTGAGACTCGATGAATGAGATGTTCATTGAAAAACTGCAGCAAAATGTGCTGCAGGATGTTCCACCTCCACAAACAAAGCTTTTGCAGTGTAATACACCTTTTCTATATCTCTCGGCATTACTTTGCGAACGAAGATTCTTAGGAAGGACTCATCCCACGCTTTTTACAAGCGCGTTGATGACTTAAAAGGCCAATCTGAGATAGGCAAGTTCGGTTGCAGAAAGCACAGCAGAAAGTCTCCTTGGGTGATGTCATTTTCAAGTTGCGGTTCTTTCTGCGTTGTCGTTTCTCTTCGAGACCAATTTGGCGTGTCTTCTCGAAAGAGGCCGCAGCATTGTGGATAGTGCGTCTGGAAGATATCCGTTGGCCGCGGCTAGCCAACTGGGTAGATGGAGATGAGCTTTCATTAGGCCACCTTTTCTAGGCCCCTCTCCATATGGAGCAAACAGTGCTCTCCTTAAAAAAGGCTGCTTAGTCGTTCAGGATGCTGCCGAACAAGACTGTCATCTCCCGAGTCAGTCTCAAGCGACGAAAGTCCTGAACCGCCTGCATGCAGGGTTGGGTCTGCGGCTTCCAGTGCATCTTTACACCTGCCGTGTCGTCCCTCGCCTATCGCTACAGGGCTTTTTCAGAAGTTGGATGTGTCCTTCGAGCCTGTGCAATGGTGGAGCGCAGCGTGCACAGAACTGGCCTCACCCTTTAAACCAAAGGTTCATCTGCCAGGGCCTAGCAAGCTTGGACGGTGGCAGCGAGGTCCTCAGGTCGTAGGTTTGGTTTAAGTTTCCTTCTCTTAGATGGTTGACCTTACAGGGTTAGACGAGCACCATCTGCCCGGGTTTGAAATTAGAGTTTTCCTTCTCTTAGGATGGTTGCCAAAAGGTTAGAGAGCCCATCCTACCTGTTGACGCTCTTTGTCCGACCCTTCTGTTGAGACCTGTCTGGCATGGGAGGCCCTACCGATGACTATTATGCCACCGCCAGCATAGCTCACAACTTCATTAGGGTACGCAAGCCTCTCCCCCACGGCAAGGGGACGCCAATGGAGAGGAGCTTTTCTATATTTTTAAAATGATATAACCAATTATCAGATGTCATTTATGACCCAGGAACAAAAATAATGTTACATAGTGTTATATATGTATAGAGCAGGCATGGGCAAACTTGGGCCCTGCAGGTGTTTTAGATTTCAACTCCCACAATTCCTAACAGCCTCAGGCCCCTTCCTTTTCCCCTCAGTGGATACCGAGGGCCTCATGCAGTTACAAATAACTAACTTGTTTGTCATTAATTAACTCCCTTGTGAACGTAGAACTAAGTTGCATTGCAATATTATGGAGATAACATGTCACTTCTTTTTGTCATGTGAGTCTAACATTTTGATTATAGTTTGTAAGGGATGAAGTTGTGCGCTATTATCAATATTTAAATAGTATGGGATGGGCAGTGGTATATAGTGATGTATAGTCCCATAGGCTAGCAGTTTTCTAGTTTTTTACACTAATTATATCCTCATGTATAAATCTGGATTAGGGAAGTTTATAAGATTAGAGCAGGGCATGCATAGGACATCTCTGAGAGCAAAACAAATAGGAAAACCTGGGTTGGACTCTCTCTGATCCTTTCTTTGCAGAGCACAGCCCGTCCGCACCTTTGGAAACCCCATCACCTGAACCGGCATGGATTTCAATGGCTAAACTCAAACGGAGAGGCTTCCAGGGCCTCCCTCTCGTCGAAGGACAGAAAAGAGACGAGAAGCCTTTGGCCAAAGCAGAACAAGTGGAGGAGAAGCACATGGGTGTTTCGCAGAAGGAAAAGGTAGAGATGCTGTGACATTTAAAAGCACGCAGATTACAAAATTTGAAAAATGTTGTGTTCCTGGTTTTAAAAAATGTTATTTCCTGAGTCCCCCTAGGGGTGAGAAAGGCGGCATATAAATACTATGAATAAAATAAAATAAATAATTGTATGGTCCTTACTTTGCAAGTAGTTGCTTTACTCCAGAAACATTGTTTTTGTAGCTGCCACAAGCTATGTGATATTCATTTGAAACTCGATGATGAGATAGATACTAGGCCTGTGCAATCATGGTTCTAAATCAGGGGTGGGCAACCTAAGGCCCGCAGGCCAGATGCGGCCCGGCAGCCGATTCTGTCCAGGCTGGGGAGAAGGGCGTTGGGGGCGTGGCCAAGAGGAAGGGGTGCCTCTGCCGCCATCCCATCGCGGGCTCTGTGGGGTCTGTGTCGGCAGACAGGCCGGAGGAGCAGCGGCTTTGGAGTGCCCGCCATCCCTTGAGGCGATCCGGGCCTGCAGCGGGAGTGACCTATGGCGGCTGATCACCCTGGCGACCTGGAAGACTTCATCGTCTTCCGGGTCGCCAGGGCGATCAGCCGTCTCAGATCGCCGACTGCTCCCCCTGCAGGCCTGGATTGCCTCCAGGGATGGCAGGCACTCCATAGCAGGGCGATCAGCTGGGAAACAGCTGGGGGCGAGAGCGGGCGGAGGCCTGCAGCCTCCAATCGCCGGCTGCTCTGCTCTCCTCCACTGCGACGGCGGCTAGGTCCGCTTTGCCATCCTCTGGCCTGGGTCCATTGGGCCATTCCATCTTGGTTCGCACCTTGTCTTCTTGAATCTAATTTAATTATATTTTAGTGGTTTTTATTATTATTTTATTAAAATGTTATAATAATAATATAATAAATAATATAATATAATTTTATGTTATATTATAATTTCAATATATTATAATGTCTATGTATATACTATAATATAATAATTATGATATTAATACTAATAATATATGAATATCTCTTCATATATTAATATGTTAATATTAATGATGTGTAATATATAGTAAATACAGTAAATAAATAAATAAATAATGTAGATTAGAATATAGTTCAGCCTCTAGGTGCGGCCCTCCATAATATTTTTTGGCTCTCGTTTGGCCCCTTGGAAAAAATTATTGCCCACCCCTGTTCTAAATGGTTCTAAAGTACTTACAAAACAAAAGTTCTGTTGGTGAACACTAGGTGGCGCTGGTGCTTTGCTTCTACAGTGTTGCTAAAGTTCTGGTGGTGAACATTTCAGAACTCTAACAAAACCTTCAAAGTTTCGCTATAAATGGCAGTTCCTAATTGGTTCTGTCTTAAAAATCGCCAATAATGAAATAATAATGAAGTTTTGAAAGTTTTGTTAGAGTTCTGAAATGTTCACCATCAGAACTTTAGCAACACTGTAGAAGCAAAGCACCAGCACCACCTAGTGTTCACCACCAGAACTTTAGTTTTGTAAGTACTTTAGCACCATTTAGAACCATGATTGACCAGGCCTAATAGATATTCATTGGAAAACTATAGCAAAATGTGCTGCAAGATGCCTTTAGGTTGCAATGGTCTCTCAACCCAGAAGTCAAAACTTTATTTATTTATTTATTATTTCGATTTAATGGATCGCCCTTCCCGAAGCTCAGGGCGATTTCCAGCATGTAAAGCACACAAATTTTAAAAGCATCATAAAACCTCATAAAAACAGTTGACAATCCCAACCCCTTACACAACTGTAAAGAGAAAATCGAGGTATTCAGTGCTGGCTTAAATAAACTTTCCCCATATTTTTATGGGAAAATGACATTGATAACCCAAGCCACAATTTGATACAAGTGAATGGAGGGTGGCCAATCCAAACGTTAACCCCAACTGGATTGGACCTACTGAATCCATGGGGTTTGCATGTATGGGATCACTTGATAATGTTTTTGAATACGTTTATGAATTCTTAAAATACCCCCCCCGGTCTTTTTTTTTTTTTTACTTTGCAGCACTTGAATCTGAATGGTCAGCCCTTATTGAAAAACAGCATCCCGTACCATGTCCTTGAGACGAAAACACAGCCAAAGATGACCACATCGACTCAAAAAGGTATCTACAGACCGTCTCTGAGTTACAGACATCCAGCTCCTAGTTAAGACTGTGGCCTAGACAATAGGAAGTGAGAGGACTATACCTCTAAGAAGGGAAATTCACTCCTGGAAACATTGTCTGAAACTTGGGGACTGAGAAAGGAGAAAGGGGGCATTTATTGAGGAGAGCAGCTAAAACACACTGCATACTTCTATACATATAAAGATGCTATTTCAGGTGCATATATCCTGTTTTTCTGACCCCTCCCTTCCCCTTCTGTTTCCCCAGCAAAGCCTATCAGAGCAGCTTCTCGGGAGACCCATCCGATGGAAAAGGAAACCTGTCCGTTGCCAAGCCTGCCCCTCTCTTCTTGCAGTAGCCCTTCAGAGCCGCCATGGCTTTCTTTGGCCAAGCAAAAGGCCAAAGCGTGGAGCGAAATGCCCCAGATTGTGCAGTAGCCACTCCGGGAACTCTTTGTCCATTGGCTACATTAACAAAGCCTACTTCACTGTGAGCACTCGGGAACAAGAAGCTGCCTTCTAATGTATGGTCACTCCAAAAAGTATTTTGGATACATGCTTAACTCAAGCTAACAGTTGGCGTTTGTGCACGAAATGCTTTCGCTGGGACAGCATCAATGCTTCAGGGATGGTCACCGAAGGTCAGAGTTCCCACCAAGAAGGATCTTGAGAGTTTTCTCCTTCCAAAGACTATCCTTTCAAGGCAACTTGGGCAGTATTTCCACAGCAAAATGCTCCAGGAATGGACACTGAAGCTCAGAGATCCCACCAAGATAGAGCTTGAAGGCAGGCCCGGATTAACACCTTTTTGCTCCCTAGGCCACACTTTGGAATTATGCCCCCTTTAAGCCAACCTCTACTGCCCCCCCCAACCACTCAGACCCACATTTGGTTGGCTTTCGCCATGGTGCCTCCGGAGCAGAAGAGAAAGGCGAGTAGGCACCATCCCGCCGCCTCCAAGGTCCACATTCCCACCGGCTGGAAAGCTCTGCTATGCTCTGAAGGTCTCCTCGGGAGGCTTGGGGAGAGCGCAGCGGGTGCAAACTTGCTCCAAAGGTGCACACGAGAGAGAGAGAGAGAGAGGGAGAGGGAGAGAGGGAGGGAGGGAGGGAGGTCCGCTTGTTGGCGTGCACTCCCGCAGACCGAGGGAGGATTCAGGTTGGGGTTAGTGCGGTTTTTGTTCGGCTGCTCCTGAAGGCAGGAGATCCAGACCCTGGCCTTGATCCTTGAGAGGCAGAAGGCCACCCTGACCGAGTGCAAGGCGGCTGAAGCGCGGGAGCTGGGAGAGAAAGTTTCCCCAAACTGAGGAGAGAAGCGCTGCCTGTTGCACAACAGCAGAGCGCTCCCGCATTACGTAAGGGGTGGGGAGACGCCAGCAGCCCGCTGGCGTCTCCCCGCCCTTTATGTAACGTTGTATTCTTTGGCAAATGAGGGCGAGCAGCCATTGGTTGCGGCCAAGCCTTGCCGGTGAGTCATCGCCATTTTTTTTGGTCCGTTCTGCGCCCCCCCCCCTCGGCTTGCGCCCCTAGGCCGTGGCCTAGGATGGCCTTATCGGTAATGTGGGCCTGCTTGAAGGAGTTCTCCTTCTAAAGATTGTCTTTTCAATGCAACTTGGGCAGTATTTCCACAGCAAAATGCGCTAGGAATTGATACTGAAGCTCAGAGATCCCACCAAGATAGAGCTTGAAGGTTTTCTCCTTCCAAAGATTGCCTTTTCAATTCAACTTGGGCAGTATTTCCACAGCAAAATGCTTCAGGAAGGTCAGAGTTGCCACCAAGAAGGATCTTGAAGGTTTTCTCCTTCCAAAGATTGCCTTTTCAATGCAACTTTGGGCAGTATTTCCACAGAAAAATGCTTCTGTAATGGTCACTGAAGGTCAGAGATCCCATCAGGAAGAACCTTCAAGGTTTTCTCCTTCCAAAGATTTATCTTTTCAGGACAACTTGGGCACTATTTCCACAGCAAATTGTTTGTGGGAGGTACCAACTTCCTGCGAAATTGGCATTGATAGTGGATGAAGATAAGAATGGATTTATTTTGGGTGGATCTTCAAAGTCTTCCAACTTGGCATTGGGATCCTCCAATCTCTGCCTTTCCTTCCAGACATTTTGCTCCATTCTCAAGGAGCCAGGAGAGAAATGAGACTAACATGAGACTAACCTCACCCTCACTGATGACTAAACTCCCTTTGTATCAGTGGGTTTGGTCTCTTTAACTACCAAACCCCAAGGACACCAAAAACAGGGTCTATTCCTGTTTATCCTGTTCGTTTGCTTTTCTTGTTCCTCCAATGTATGTACATACGGTTTTGTAATCCTTGCATTTCTGGACCACTACTCCCCCCCCCCCTTTTTTTGGTATTTTTCTCCTTTTTTTAGTTCATTATTAAATACTGTTACTATAATAGACGTCTTGAGTGTTACATTGGAGGTGGAAGTTTCTACGCAGACCTGAAAAAATATTTAGTATTCCTTCACACTAATGGCTATACGAAAACTATGAAGCAAACAGCACAGGACGTTGCATACTTTAAAAGTATTGTCGTTTTCTTGCCAGCAGAGGGGGATAGAGCTCTTCTTAAGGAACATGAGTGGACAGAGATAGGACAACTGCCTGCCTGTCTGTTGTTGTTGTTGTTGTTATTATTATTACCCACTTTGATGCTTCATATTTAACTCCTTTTTGACCCCACATGAGGTTCTACATCAGAGCTTTCCAAACTATTATTATTATTATTATTATTATTATTATTATTATTACTAGCTTGGGGACCCGGCGGTGCCCGGGTTATTTGAGAAAGGCATTGTGTGCCAAGGTTGGTCTTTGGTACTTCAAGTCCCATCATCCATGGTCCACCCTCCTGTAAACTGTAGAAGGATGGAGACTGGGTCATGGGGGCAAAGGGTGCCAAGTGTAGTCTTTTTAGGTCTTTGTTCAGGGCTGCAGTGGTCTGTGGGAAATGAAGGCTTTGAAAGTACTACAAATCCCATAATCCATGAAGGTACCTCAAGTCCCACTCTTCTCCATATGGCACTAGAATGTAGAGTGGGTCATGGGGGCACTGTGTGTCAAGCTTGGTATTGCATTGGACCTCTGTGTGGCAAGTGTGGTCCTGATCTGTCTTTGGTGTGGGCCACTATGCTCTAAGCAAGTGAGTTAAAGTACTGCAATTTCCGTCATCCATGGTGCATCCTACCTCAAACTGCACCAAGATTTAGAGTGCGTCTTGGGGGGTCTGTGGGTCAAGTTTGGTCTTGTTCTGTCATTGTTGTGGACCTAGTCAGGAAAATGAAGTTGAGGAAGCCATACTGTCAAATCAAGTTGTGGCCTAGTCTGGAAAATCAAAAAGAGGAAGCCTTACTGCCAAATCAGGCTGAGGCCTAGTTTGTTAAATCAGCTGAAGGAAGCCTTTTTTAAAAGTGCACTCTCTGGCACCTTTGAGATTTTGAATGCTGGAATGTTGGCCATGCAGAGTCCGTTATGCAAATTTTCCCTCAGTGGCAACCAATCTCCTCTGTCTGGTGCCTTAGAGGGTTGGAGTTCTGACGCCAGCCAGTCAGAGCCATTTATGCAAATAATCCCGGAGTGGCAGCCAATCGAAACGCTGGCACATATTCCTCCCGTCGCTCGGCCCACCCGCCCACCGCCCGCAAACACTGACGTTTATTATATGTAATAGATTATTGCTACCTGGGGAGGTTAGGCAAGCTCCTACCCTAGCAGCTTTTAAGAAAGATCTAAAACCTTGGCTATTCCGAAGTGCCTTCGGAGAGTGACCATTCAACCCATTTTGTTTGTTTTCATCTACAGTTGTCCTCACGATGCACTTTCCCCCCGTCCTTAATACAGTCAAACCCCACTATTCCACCTTCTTGGATGCCTCCCTCAAAAATATACTATTTATTTCTATCTTGCTGTCAATTTTGGGCCTGGTCTGCGATTTATAGGGGATACAGTGTTGTTTGGGAAGTGAATGAGGTGAAGGTACTGCAAATCCCATCATTCGTGGCCCATCCTGGCCTAAACCACACCAGGTTGTGAAGTGGGCCATTGGTCCCCTGTTTGCCAAGTTTGCTGTGGGCCGCAGTGGCTGTCTGCCTGAGGCCTTTCCTTTTCCCCCGGAGTCACTTTAGAATGTTGGAATGTGGTTGGCCAATCGGAGTCCTTTATGCAAATACCATTTCAGTGGCAACCAATCCCCTCTGTCTGGGGCCGTAGAATGTTGGAGTTCTGAGGCTGGCCAATCAGAGCTCTTTATGCAAATAATCCCGCAGTTGCAGCCAATCGAAACGCTGGCACATATTCCTCCGGTCGCATCACCACACCATCGCCCGCAAACACTGACTTTTATTATATACATAGATTTTGCACTGTTTAGCTTATTTATTTATTTTTACTTTTGTTGTTGTTGTTGTGATGTAATTTTTCTGTTGTTTTGTGTCTAACTTTGCTGTATTATTTTTGGGCTTGGCCTTATGTTAGCCGCCCCGAGTCCCCTTTGGGGAGATGGTGGCGGAGTATAACTAAAGATTATTATTATTATTATTATTATTATTATTATTATATTATATTTATACCCCACTTTATCACTCCCGAAGGAGACTCAAAGCAGCTTAACATAAAAGCATCAGCATGCAATTTGAAATATATACAAATATGCAGACATTAAAACAGAATTAAATATAAACGGTGTTTTTAAAAATCCCAGTTAAAAACCATTAAAACATATTTATGTTGGTGACATGCTTTTTAGACCTGGATCCTTTTGTGGCATGGCATTTCAGTTTAACCAACCCCTTAGTAGAGTTTCATGCAATATATATGTGTGTGAGATACACACAAACACACACACACTAGCCGTCCCCTGCCAGGCGTTGCTGTGGCCCAGTCTGGTGATCTGGAAAATAAAGTAACGAGAAAGTGTTGGTTTCTAATATATGTAATTTCTTTATGCTTGTGGGTAAACAGTATTTCTTGCTGTTCCTTTGTCAGTGTTGATGTGGAGATCGTCTGTTTTGCCTACTCTGGAACAGGCAACATATCATTGCCCTTCTTTAGGGGCCCCTTTCAAATCTATGATACTATATCTGCGTGTGTGTGAATCATATCTATCTATCTATATAGCTGGATGGATCTTTGTCAGGAGGGCTTTGATTACGTTTCCCTGCCCTAGTGAAGGGAGTTGGACTGGGTGGCCTTAAGTATTTTCTGTTGGTCCTGGGGGTTCTGTATGGGAAGTTTCATCCAATTCTGTCATTGGTGAGGTTCCGAATGCTCTTTGATTGTAGGTGAACTATAAATCCCAGTAACTACTACTCCCAAATGTCAAGGTCTATTTCCCCCAAACTCCATCTGTGTTCATATTTGGGCATATATGCTCTTTGATTGTAGGTGAACTATAAATCCCAGCAACTACAACTCCCAAATTTCAAGGTCTATTTCCCCCAAACTCCATCTGTGTTCATATTTGGGCATATATGCTCTTTGATTGTAGGTGAACTATAAATCCCAGTAACTACATCCCCCAAATGTCAAGGTCTATTTTCCCCAAACTCCATCTGTGTTCATATTTGGGCATATATGCTCTTTGATTGTAGGTGAACTATAAATCCCAGCAACTACAACTCCCAAATTTCAAGGTCTATTTCCCCCAAACTCCATCTGTGTTCATATTTGGGCATATATGCTCTTTGATTGTAGGTGAACTATAAATCCCAGTAACTACATCCCCCAAATTTCAAGGTCTATTTCCCCCAAACTCCATCTGTGTTCATATTTGGGCATATATGCTCTTTGATTGTAGGTGAACTATAAATCCCAGCAACTACAACTCCCAAATTTCAAGGTCTATTTCCCCCAAACTCCATCTGTGTTCATATTTGGGCATATATGCTCTTTGATTGTAGGTGAACTATAAATCCCAGTAACTACATCCCCAAATGTCAAGGTCTATTTTCCCCCAAACTCCACCAGTGTTCACATTTGGGCATATATGCTCTTTGATTGTAGGTGAACTATAAATCCCAGCAACTACAACTCCCAAATTTCAAGGTCTATTTCCCCCAAACTCCATCTGTGTTCATATTTGGGCATATATGCTCTTTGATTGTAGGTGAACTATAAATCCCAGTAACTACATCCCCCAAATGTCAAGGTCTATTTTCCCCAAACTCCATCTGTGTTCATATTTGGGCATATATGCTCTTTGATTGTAGGTGAACTATAAATCCCAGCAACTACAACTCCCAAATTTCAAGGTCTATTTCCCCAAACTCCATCTGTGTTCATATTTGGGCATATATGCTCTTTGATTGTAGGTGAACTATAAATCCCAGTAACTACATCCCCCCAAATGTCAAGGTCTATTTTCCCCAAACTCCATCTGTGTTCATATTTGGGCATATATGCTCTTTGATTGTAGGTGAACTATAAATCCCAGCAACTACAACTCCCAAATTTCAAGGTCTATTTCCCCCAAACTCCATCTGTGTTCATATTTGGGCATATATGCTCTTTGATTGTAGGTGAACTATAAATCCCAGTAACTACATCCCCCAAATTTCAAGGTCTATTTCCCCCAAACTCCATCTGTGTTCATATTTGGGCATATATGCTCTTTGATTGTAGGTGAACTATAAATCCCAGCAACTACAACTCCCAAATTTCAAGGTCTATTTCCCCCAAACTCCATCTGTGTTCATATTTGGGCATATATGCTCTTTGATTGTAGGTGAACTATAAATCCCAGCAACTACAACTCCCAAGTGACAAAATCAATTTTTTTTAGTGATGGTTACTCCTTGGGTTAGTAGGCATCTTGTGGCCAAATTTGGCAGCAATTCATCCAGTGGTTTTTGAGTGATGTTAATCCCACAAACGAACATTACATTTTTGTTTATATAGATATAAAATATCGTGTCAGAAGCGAATTGAGAATACAGCTATATTATATAGAAAAACCACAAACAAAGTTAAAAACTTGCCATTATACTAGATTTCCTTTGACCACTTGGAGTGCCTCTGGCGTCACTGCAAGGAGGTCCTCCATTGTGCATGCGGCAGGCTGCACTGAAGTAGGTGGTCTGTGGTTTGCTCTTCTCACTCGCATGTTATGGAGTCCACTTTATGGCCCCATTTCTTAAGGTTGGCTCTGCATCTCGTGGTGCCAGAGCCTGTTCAGCGCCTTCCAAGTCGCCCAGTCTTCTGTGTGCCCAGGAGGGAGTCTCTCATCCGGTTTCAGCCACTGATTGAGGTTCCGGGTCTTAGCCTGCCACTTTTGGACTCTTGCTTGCTAAGGGGTTCCTGTGAGTATCTCTTTAGATCTTAGGAAGCTGTTTCTTGATTTAAGGCATTGGCATGCTGGCTGATATCTGAACAGAGGATGGACTGGAGATAGCAGCTTTTCATTACAGGCATTTATTTACTTTCTTTCTGGAGGGCATGCAAAACATTTTTTTTCCGGCAAGCATTCGGATCGTGCTGATTAGGTTTTTGTGTTTTAATTGTATTTTATGTATTTTGTTCCTTGGATATTTGTAAACCGCTCCAAGCCTTCAGGGAGTGGCGGTATACAAGTTGGAATAATAATAATAATAATTTAGTATTACAGGCTGCTACTTCCTGATGGATGTCAGGTGGTGCGATACTGGTTAGACCAGTGTTTCCCAACCATTGTGCCGTGGCACACTAGTGTGCCGTGAGCGATCATCAGGTGCACCGTGGGAAATCGGAGCCTCCAATAACCCTTTCCGCCCCTCCTGCCGAACACTTTTTCTTCTCCACTCGGGCTCCCTTCTTCCCAGCGGCAGAAGCGGCAGTATAGAAGAAAAAGTGTTCGGCAGGAGGGGGAAGAAAGGGCGCGAAGGGGAAGGAGGAGGAAGAGGTCTCTGTCGAAAGCTGGCATGGGCAAACTTGGACCTTCCAGGTGTTTTGGACTCCAACTCCCACCATTCCTAGCAGCCTCAGGCCCTTTTCCTTTTCCCCCCTCAGCCATTTAAGCAGGAAAGGGCCTCAGGCTGTTAGGAATGGTGGGAGTTGGAGTCCAAAGCACCCAGAGGGCTGAAGTTTTCCCATGCCTGTTTTAGGGACCTTAAAGTGGTGAACCTCCTTCCAACATTGTGATTCTGGATAGAAAACAAACAACAACATAACATAACATTGAGTCCACAGTGCTCTCTGGGTGTAGGTGAACTACAACTTCCAAACTCAAGGTCAATTCCCAAGCAAACCCTTTCAGTACTTTCTGTTGGTAACAAGAGTTCAATAGGCCAAGTTTGGTTCAATTCCATTGTTGCAAGAGTTCAGGATGCTCTTGGATTGTGTGTTAACCATAAATCCCAGAAACTGTAACTCCCAAATATCAAGATCTATTTTTCCCAAACTCCATCTGTGTTCACATTTGGGCATATTGAGTATTCATGCCAAGTTTGGTCCTGATCCAACATTGTTTCAGTCCACAGTGCTCTCTGGATATAGGTGAACTACAACTCCAAAACACAAGGTCAATGCCCACCAAAGTCTTATAGTATTTTCTCTTGGTTATGGGAGTTCTGTGTGGGAAGTTTGTGTCTTTCTGCCATTCCTGCCAGGATATCTATGTCGTGTTCATCGAAACAGGTCCAGGTTTCACACGGAGTGTATAAATACATTTAAAAACATATTAACTATATGTATTCCTGTGTTAGAGTGTCATTTTGTGTCATTTTGGTTGGTGGTGTGCCCCAGGATTTTGTAAATGTAAAAAATGTCCCAGGCTCAAAAAAGGTTGAAAAACACTGGGTTAGACAGTATAATTTCTCCAGTGGTATAGGACATAGACATCCTGTGATAATGCGGCATGTCTCATTAAGAGCCACACCCACTGCTTTAGTGTGGTGAGATGTATTCCACACTGGGCATGCGTATTTGGCGACCAAGCGCAAGGGCAGGTGTCCTCACTGTGTGTGGTTGTGATCCCCAGGTTGTGCCAGTCAGCTTTCGTAGGATATTATTTCCAGCACCCACTTCTTGCTTGATAGTCACACAGTGCTTCTTGTAAATCCAGAGTGACTCCCAGGTATTTGGGTGTGCTGCAATGCTCCGGTGGGATTCGAGTTTGAGATGCTTGTCTGTTCTTAAGGTGAAAAGCACATGTCTGCAGCATGCAAACAATCTATCTATCTATCTATCTATCTATCTATTACACATAATAAAATAGAATGTTTGCAGCGGGAGGAGCTGGGGGCGGGAGGTGCGGAGGAATTTGTGGCAGCATTTCGATTGGTTGCTAGTGTGGGATTATTTGTATAACGGCTCTGAATGGCCAGCCTCTCAACATTCCAACAATCCTAGGCAGCAGAGAAAGGAAGGGAAAGGGCTCGAGACAGACACACAGAGCCCACCTGACCCATTCTACATCAAATAGGACGAACCATGGATGATGGGACTTGAAGTACCTCCACCCACCTCCTGAGAACGCTGCCAGAGAGGGTAAAAGAAAGGGCCTGACTGAATTAACACCAGATTTTCCTGGACTTGGCCTCAGTTACTCCATAAAGGGCCTGAAAGGGCCTGACTGAATTAACAGTCAGGCTTCCTAAACTTCATTTTCTGGACTAGGCCTCAGTTACTGGGCTACTATGCAAGGACTGAGTTAACAGTAAGGCTGCCTTAACTTGATACTCCAGATTAGGCCGCCAATCACGGGATCCTGTGTATGGCCTGAATTGACAGTAACACTTCCTCAACTAGATTATCATGACTAGGCCAAAGTTACTGGGATACTGTGTAACGACTGAAATAACAGCAAGGCTTCCTAAACTTGCTTTTCCTGACTAGGCCTCAGTTACTGTGATACTGTGTCAAGACAGATCCCGCTGCGACCCTCATCCAGTGCATGATCATGACCACACTTGGCACACAAAGCCCCCATGATCCACTTTACATCCTGGTGCAGTTTGGAGGAGGGTGGACCACGGATGATGGGACTTGAAGTACCTCCAATCACTTCACAAGACCGCTGCCAACCTCATCCAAAGACTGATCAAGACCAAACTTGGCACACAGAGCCCCCATGACTCATTCTACATCCTGGTATAGTATTGAGGAGGATGGACCACAGATGATGGGACTTGAAGTACCTCCACTCACTTCCCCAGACTGCTGCAACCCTCATTCAATGACTGAGCAAGACAAAATTTGCCACACATAACCCCCATGACCCACTCTACATCCTGGTGCACCTTGGAGGAGGATGGACCATGGACAAAACACAAGGTCAATGCCGAGACCTTCCCGAGACCACTGCAAGCCAAATAAACAACTGATAAGGACCAACCTTGGCACAAAATGCCTTTCTCAAATAACCCGGGCAGCACCGGGTCCCCAAGCTAGTAAGTATATATAATATATAATATTTAAGTTTCATATACTGTAATCATTGCTGTATAAACACAGTCTGGACATTTTTCTTTCACATTTCTTATGTGTTACATAAGTGTTTTCTTCTGTAGCTGTTCTGTGGGGTTCATCACAAACATCGTTGTCAACAGATTGCTTTGTCTTAATTAGAAACATATCCATTTTAGTGGTAATTACTGCGACTCAACCAACAAATTGGGCAAAGTACACTATGTAACGAAATTTGAAAAATGTTTTGTTCCTGTTTGGAAAGTGTTATTTCCTGTTTAATTGCGCGGTGATTACTTTGGAAGTTGTCGTTCTGCTTCGGAAACTTTGTTTGAATTGGTGGAGACGTTATCAGATACTTTGCTATAGCAGGATGCCTCCCAAAAACAAAGTTTGTGCACTTTAATAATCGTTTCCCGTGTCTTTATGATAGAAGCAATTAGGAAATGACATTGCTAACCCAAGACCAAAAATTATGTTACATAGTGTAACAACAACAGAAATACCAGTTCTACATTATGAGATATAGCTAGCAATTATCACTTCTGTAATTGCTTATATGCATCTTTCTGGAAAGGCTGCATTCCCATAGGTTTGGGTGTTGTTTTTGCCAGTGTTTTCGAACTTGCCTCCAAAGTGTGCTCCACTGGATGCCTGTTATGTATAACACTTAGGCATCAAAAGCCTTGTTTTCCACTGGGACTCTCTAACCTTTAGTTACCCCTGTTAGGTAACATGCGGCGGATTCATGCGTTATGAAAGCCGTTTTGTGTCCCTTGCTCTCCTGACCTCGATATTCCAAGTTACGGAGACGTTTGCAAGCAAAACACGGGCAGCAGTAGGCGTCCAGGGAAACAAGGTTAAGAGTCTTCTTATGCACCTTGTTCCAGAAATAGGTGGGAAAAGAAGGTCGACAAACACAGGCAGCCTACCTGCCTCCCTGCACTTTAGAGGCATGCTCCAGATAGGCTGGACTGTGGCAACCCTTATCCCCAAGCAGGGTTTCTATTGCCTTTTGCCAGTTGTTAGTTTCAGTCTTAACTCTTCATGGATTCAGGAAGGGAGTGAGTTCAGACTTGAGTTCAGCTGCAAAGCTGTCAAGAAATCATTGGCTCTGTTGCAAAGTATTGTTAGGAAGGTAATATATATTTGGGAGGCGGGGAGAAACTATCTTGGCTGCCAAAGTGCCGTCTTGAAAAATTGTAATAATAATGAAGCAAATGTAAGTAATTCTAATAATGTCAATAATAATAATGTTGTGGTTGATGATAATATACATAATAAATCATATAGACCTGGGATGGTGATGATGGTAATAATAATCTATTACATATAATAAAAGTCAGTGTTTGCGGTGGAGTGACGGTAAAGCAGAGTTGATGCTTTCAGCAGAGGTACTGTCAGGAGGGAGTGCTGCTCAGTATAGGCTTCAGAATACTGGAGTAGTTTGCCAAGTAATAATGACGGGATAAGCTAATATGATTAGTAGAAAGGCACAAGAACATCAAGTGCCTTTTAGATAAGAGCGGCCCTGACAGGCCGAATGCTAGCAACGTGCTTTTGTGTACAATGTTCTTGAATGAATAGATAGTGCGCATGGCAATTAGAGGCTTCTCCGTGAATGCTAGGGAGGAGTTGCATAGATTTGTAACAACCTGAAAACACCAGAGCAGATAGCATAGCCTGAGAATTAGAATTAATACATACGCCATGCCTTTTAGCAAATAGGAATGAGATGCTAGGATGCTTTGTTTAATTGGATAATAAGGTGGGTTCATACAGGCCAGCCAATAATGATGATGAAGATGGGAGGGACTTGGGCTCTGCAGCCATTGATTGTTTAAAAGGAGAAGTTAGAGAGTGACCGGGGTCTTGCCCGGAGGTAGCTTGTTCTGTCGGCAAGTTCCCGTCAGCTGACGTTTGTTTTTGCAAATAAATCTTTGACTTCATTGCAGCAGCCGGTTGTTGCGTCTTCTCTCGTTCCTGTGCCCGCACGTCACGCCGCTTGTAGGTAAAAGGTAAAAGGTAAACATTTCCGGGAGTTTTGGGACTCCAAGTATTCTGCTTCAACGGGAGGAATATGTTCCAGTGTTTCGATTGGCTGCCACTGTGGAATTATTTGCATAAATGACTGTAACTGGCCAGCCTCAAAACCCCAACATTCTACGGCCCCAGACAGAGGGGATTGGTTGCCACTGAAATGGTAACCACTTTTCCCAACAGGCCTCAGCCTGAATTGACAGTAAGGTTTCCTAGGCCTCAGCCTAAATTGACAGTACGGCTTCCTAGCCCTCAGCCTAAGTTAACAGTAAGGCTTCCTAGGCCTCAGCCTGAATTGACAGTAAGGGTTCCTAGGCCTCAGCCTAAATTGACAGTAAGGTTTCCTAGGCCTCAGCCTAAATTGACAGTATGGCTTCCTAGGCCTCAGCCTCAATTGACAGCAAGGTTTCCTAGAGGCCTCAGCCTGCATTGACAGTAAGGCTTCCTAGGCCTCAGCCTGAATGAACAGTAAGGCTTCCTAGGCCTCAGCCTGCATTGACAGTAAGGCCTCCTAGGCCTCAGCCTGAATGGACAGTAAGGGTTCCTAGGCCTTAGGCAGAATGAACAGTAAGGCTTCCTAGGCCTCAGCCCATTTCAAATTACCCGGGCACCGCCGGGTCCCAAAGCTAGTAATGATAATAATAATAATGTCCAACTCTGTCACTCCTTCCTACCTGCTACTAAGGAGGCTGTTCAAGTCCTGAACTGGTGCTTGGCCGCTGTAACGGACTGGATGAGGGCTAACAGATTGGAACTAAATCCAGACAAGACAGAGGTACTCCTGGTCAGTCGTAAGGCTGAACAGGGCATAGGGTTACAGCTTGTGCTTGACGGGGTTACACTCCCCATGAAGGCGCAGGTTCGCAGTCTGGGAATGATCCTGGACTCATTGCTGAGCCTGGAATCCCAGGTCTCGGCGGTGACCAGGGGAGCTTTTGCACAGCTCAGGCTTGTGCGCCAGCTGCGCCTGTATCTTGCGAAGTCAGACTTGGGCACGGTGGTCCACGCTCTGGTTACATCCTGTATAGACTACTGCAACGCTCTCTACGTGGGGTTGCCTCTGAAGACTGCCCGGAAGCTGCAATTACTCCAGCGCAGCAGCAGCCAGACTACTAACGGGAGCTGGGTATAGGGAGTGCACATCCACAAGATCTTGTCGCTTACCTTTAAGGCCCTCCATGGTGCCGGCCCAGCTTATTTAAAAGATCGCTTGTCCGAACCAGCTCATTTAAGGTCGCGCGTTCAGGAAACAGGGACCTTCACCGCATCCCCGGTGTGAGTGAGGCCCGCCTCGACACCACGAGACGCACAGCCCTTTCCATCGCGGCCCCTGTTCTTTGGAACTTGATGCCGGTGGATCAGAGAGCTATCCGGGACATGCCCCAGTTCCTGACCGCACTGAAGACCTGGCTCTTCCGAAAGGCTTACGGCTAAGGACACCTTCCAGACTTAGCCTGAGTTACTGGAACTATTTTAATTAATTTTCCTATTCTTTTAGCTTTTAACTATTGAACTCTTTTATGTGTTTTATGTGTAAGTCGCCCGGAGCACTGACGTGGAGGGCGACTCATAAATAATAAAATCAATCAATCAATCAATCCTGTTGCGCCAGTTCCACTGGCTGCCAATTAGCTTCCGAGCATAACTCAAAGTGCTGGTGTTGACCTACAAAACCCTGAACGGTTCCGGCCCAGTTTACCTGTCCGAACGTATTCTCCCCTATGAACAGTCAAGAGTGCTAAGATCATCTGGAAAGCCCCTGCTCTCGGTCCCACCACCTTCGCAGGCGCGTCTGGTGGGGACGAGGGACAGGGCCTTTTCTGTGGTGGCTCCCCGGCTGTGGAATTCCCTCCCAAATAAAATTCTGACTTTTAGGAAACGGGTGAAAATGTGGCTGTGCAATGAGGCCTTCGCAGAATGAAGGAGGAGATCGCTAACCACTTGATACGAACCCAATATATGGATTAAGTTGGACTTGATTTTACATTGGTGAAAGGCTTTTTAAATGTATTTATTGTACTTGTATTTGATAATTTTATTGTAAATTTATGATGTTTTTAGATTTTAAATGTTAGCATTGAATACTTGCTGTTTGCTGGTCTGAGTCCCTGTTCGGAGGTGAGAAGGCCGGGGTATAAAAGTTTTAAATAAATAAATAATAAATAAATAAATAATGACGATGATGATAATGATGTAAGCCTGGGACAACAACAACAACAACATAAGCCTGGGGCAATGATGATGATGATAATGATGATGATATAATATAATATAAGCCTGGGATGATGATGATGATAATGATCAGAATAAGGATAAGAATAATATAAGCCTGAGTTAATGATGATGATGATGTAGTAAGTCTGGGATAATGATTATTATAACAACAGCAACAACAATATAAGCCTGGGACCATGATGATGATGATAATATAAGCCTGGGATGATTATGGTAATAGTAACAATGATAACAACAACAATAATATAAGCCTGAGTCAAAGATGATGATGATGATGGTGGTGGTGGTGGTGATGATGATGATGATGTAAGCCTGGGACAATTATGATAATTAACAACAGCAACAATATAAGCCTGGGACAATGATGATGATAATCGCCGGGGCAGTAGGGATGTTCAGCTTCCGACCCTGGATGGCGTGACCTTACGTCCGTTGTCTTCTGTTAAGAGCCTCGGGGTAACCCTGGACCCTCTGTTGTCGATGGAGGCACATGTCTCCACCGTCAGCAGAGTGGCATTTTTCCACCTCCGCCAGGCAAGGAAGCTGGCCCCCTACCTGTCCCGCTGCGACCTTACCACAGTGGTCCAAGCCACGGTCATCTCAAGGCTAGACTACTGTAACGCTGTGTACATTGGCCTTCCTCTGTCGGTGATCCGGAAACTCAAGCTGGTGCAGAACGCTGCAGCCCAGCTCCTTACGGGGAGTGCGGTGAGTGCATGCCCATCCTGCACGAACTGCACTGGCTACTGGTGGAATGCCGGATCACCTTCAAAGTGTTAGTCTTGACTTTTAAGGCCTTACATGGTCTGGGGCCAGTGTACCTGCAGGACCGCCTCATCCCATATTATCCCACCAGATCGTTGCGTTCGGAGGAACAGAACCTCCTGGTCACCCCCTCCCCCAAAACGTATCGCTTGACGGCAACCCGTCGGCGGGCCTTTTCAATAGTGGCTCCGACACTTTGGAACTCGTTGCCCACCGACGTTCACGCTATGCAGGACATTCTCCCATTCCGGAAAGCATGTAAGCCCCTGCTATTCCAGCAGACTTTTGGAGCTGGATGAGCTGCAGTCCCTGTTGCATGTCGCCACCTGCACTCAGTTGTTTTATTCTGTGCCACACTGTGTTTAATATGTGGCTTATTGTGTTTTTAGATATGTTTTAACTGTGGTTTTAACTTTGTTGTGCATGAGTGTTTTATACTATGCTGTTAGCCGCCCCGAGCCTTCGGGGAAGGGCGGTGAACGAGTACGAATTATAAATAAAATAAATAAATAATATAAGCCTGGGATGATTATGCTAATAACAATAACAACAATAATAATATAAGCCTGAGTCAAAAATGATAATGATGATGATAATAAATATAAGCCTAGGATGATGATGATGATAATAATAATAATATAAGCCTGGGATAATTATGATAATGGTGATATAATAATAATAACAACAACTGCCTAGGACAGTGATTTTTGTTGCAAGGATGGGTCCATTGTATGGACTTCAAACTTCAACCTTAGCTGTAACTGGGTTGCTGTGAGTTTTCTGGGCTGTATGGTCATGTTCTTCTCCTGACGTTTTGCCCACATCTATGGCTATACAGCCTGGAAAACCTTGATGATGAAAGCCTTCGGCAACACACTGCTGTAACTATTTTGGATTGCAATGCCCATCATTTGAAGGGCATGATGGGAGTTGCAGTCTTAACACTGGGCACCAGGTTGGGAATGAGGGACTGATGCCTGCAGTATAAATAACATTGCCATAATGTCTTAAGTTCTGGGAATTCCTTTGAGAGCGTGTTGCAAAGACCAGGCATTTCCAATGGATGTGAACACAATGGGACCCAATGTAGATCCAGCCAGAAAGACACAATTCAGAGTCAACATAAATAGTTATTTAATGAGCAAAATCACAAATCACACAAAGCATCAGTGCAAAAGACACCGCGAGTTCAAACCCTATTGCACAAGTTTGCTAGGCTACGGAAATAACAAAAAAACAAAAAACCCAATAAAAACCAAATCCGAACCGAAATGTATTAAAAATTAAAATCCATTTTACAGAAAGAGGTAGCTGAAAAACCATGATCGGAGGTCACGCTTCAAGTTCATTTAGTGCAAGTTTATTTAGCGTTGTTATTTTTAAAAAAGAGATGGAACCACGGACGTCCTACGAAAAATGTTTGGAAATGGCTTCCAATTCTGAATGGGATTATTATTGAGGAATTGCGGCGTGAACCATATTCGTTGCCATTCCTCCATCCGTGTTGATGCAGGGCCTGGGAACTGAGGAGGTAGAATATTGTGGTGCAAAAAGGATTTGGCTGCATTGTTCCAAAATACTCTGTTAAACCAATTCCTTGCATGCAGAAAAGTAGCAAAGTAGGGACGAACCCTCTCCCAATACACTAGATTTCTACTTGCAAGGAAGGATCGATCTGCGAAGGGATCTTATTATGGGAGAGCATTTTCAAATAGGGTTATTCAGTTTTAGGGATCTCTTATGCTGTTGCTAGTGCAAAAAGGTTTCTATGTTGTTTTGCTACACTTCTGCTTGGTAAAACCGTTCCAATCTTTTGAATCGTAGTATCAAGGGCTTTTAATGCATCGAGAGCATTGAATTAATGCATCTTCTAGGATGAAATATATGGCTCACAAAGCTCCCAAGTATGGCCACCGACAGAATAGATGAGGCACTTCGGCCCAGGCATTAGCTTATTCCCATTTGCAGGTAAGTGCTGTTGGATAACAAAGGGATTCAAGAGGCTTATGCAACCTTTGAGTCAGCTGCAAAAGCTCCCTATTTATCTAATGGGCTCGTGATCTGGGACAACTTTACGTAAGTCAGTTCGCACAGCGTTTAGCTTCTAATTCTGCAGCAGCTTGGTTTCCAATATTGGTGGATTGCAACTCCCAGAATCCCCAAACAAGTGGCAATCCAGAAAGACCAACTGACCCTGCAGTTTAATCGATTGACATCTGTATCCATGTGACTCTTTGCATTTACAGTGACCATATAATGCAGTTTGGAACTCCACATGGTCAGTGTAGAATCATACAATGAGGTTCAAACTGTATTCTATGAGTCTACACCAGGCCTGGGCAAACTTGGGGGCTGCATGCTAGCACTCCCTGCAAGGATGGAAGGAAGGAAGGAAAGGAAGAAGGGAAGGAAGGAAGGAAGGGAAGGAAGGACGAAAGAGAGGATGAAAGAGAGGAAGGAAGGAAGGACGAAAGAGGAAGGAAGGGAAGGAGGAAGGAAAGAGGGAAGGAAGGACAAAAGAGGATGAAAGGAAGGGAAGGAAGGATGAAAGAGGAAGGAAGGGAAGGATGAAGGGAAGAGGGAAGGACGAAAGAGGATGAAAGAGGAAGGAAGGACGAAAGAGAAGGAGGAAGGGAAGAGGGAAGGACGAAAGAGAGGAAGGGAAGGATGGAAGGAGAGTGAGAGAATGAGGGAAGAGAGAAGGAAGGAAAGACAAAGGGGAGGGAAGGAAGGAAGGTTGGAAGGGAAGGAGAAAGGAAAAGGAGAAGGGAGGAAGAGAAGGATGGAAGGTAGGAAAGGAAAAATAAAGGAAAGAGAAGGAAGGAAAGACAAAAAGGAAGGAAGGGTGGAAGGGAATGAGGAAGGAAAAAGAAGAAAGGAAGAAAAGGAGGAAGAAATGGATGGAAGGTAGCAAAGAAAGGGAAGGAGGAAGGAAAGAGAAAGAATGAAAAACAAATGGGAAGGAAAGAAGGAAAGGGTGGAAGAGAAGGAGGAAGGAAAAAGTAGGAAGGAAGAGAAGGAGGAAGAGGTGGTTGGAAGGTAGAAAAGGAAGGAGGAAGGAAGGAAGACAAGGAGGAAGGAAAGAGAATGAAAACAAATGGGAAGGAAAGAAGGAAGGGTGGAAGAGAAGGAGGAAGGAAAAAGTAGGAAGGAAGAAAAGGAGGAAGAGGTGGTTGGAAGGTAGGAAAGGAAGGAGGGAGGAAGGGAAGGGAAGGAGGAAGGAAAGAGAAAAGGAAAAACAAATGGGAAGGAAAGAAGGAAGGGTGGAAGAGAAGGAAGGAAAAATAAGGAAGGGAGGAAGAGAAGGATGGAAGGTAGGAAAGGAAGGAAGGGAAGGATAAAGGAAAGAGAGAAGGAAGGAAAGACAAAAGGGAAGGAAGGATGGGAGGAGACAGGGAGAGAGGGAGGAAAGAGGGAAGGATGAAAAGGAGGAAGGGAAGGGAGGGAGGTAAGGAGGAAGGAAAGAGGAAAGGAAGGCAAGACAAAAGGGAGGGTCCCCCTTACATCAGATTTCAATGCCATTTTCCCTGAAAAGTCAAATTAAAGAAAGAGAAAACTCGTCCCAAAAAAGGATGATGTTCACCTCTGACTTTGTTCTCTCAATAGGCAGGAAAGTGAACACGCGCATGCCCAAGCTTTGACTCAACAGCGTGGCCATCGAAGAACTGACTCCAGAGCATTAAGGCTGCGACTGAACTGCGCTTGAAGTTCAGACACAAGACATTTCCTGGGACTTGCTTGGGAGGAAACACACTCTCTCTCAATACGTTTTGAAGGACTTCTATGATGCTCGTGGTGCAGACGGAAAGAGATGCGCCCATTTCTGTCTCTGAATCGCTTCTCTGTAAACATGATGGCAGCTCGATGTAGGGTCCATCCACACCTACAAGGCTGAACTTGGCTTAGGCAAACCAAAGGAAAGGTACACCGCAAGCAAAAAGGTCTCGTTCCCACGACTCCTCGGCTTCGGCCTTTTGCACGGCTGTTGTCGTCGTCGTCTCCACGCCAGAGTCAGTGGAGAGAGATGCTCAAGCACTCCGGCAGCATAAGACGGTTCCTTTCGGGTCATTGTTGTCATCGCCGAGACCTCGAACGCGACATGAAGGCCAAGACGCGCTTGATGCCGTTGAGGCGCTCCTTCAGGGATGTCATGGCCACAAACAGGAGCTGGGCTCGACTCTCCAAAGGCAGGACAGCCAGCATCCACCAGCACCAGGAAGGCCCATTGGGGTTGGCCTGAAACAGAGAGAAGAACGCCTGGCTTTAGATACAAGCTGCCTTCAGGATAGGGTTGCTGTGAATCTTTTGGGCTGTAATGGCCATGCTCCAGTTGCATTCCCTCCTGAGATTTGCCTGCATCTATGGCTAATGCATCTTCAGAGGTTCTGTTGGAAGTGAGTTAAGTGGAGTGTAAGTATATGTATATGTATATGTATATATGTATATATCTCTATCTCTATCTGTGGAATAATGTCCAGGGTGGGAGAAAGAACCCTTGTCTGTTTGAAGTAAGTGTGACCAATGCAATTAGCAAGCTTGAATTAGCATTGAGTAGCCCTGAAGCTGCAAAGTCAATCAGTGAGGGTATCTGCCTAGAGGTAACCTGTTCTTTGTTGTCTAGCCTTTGTATCAGACTACACAGAGAAGCCATTGAAATCCACAAGAGGCACGTGGATCATTTCAACAGAAAGGAGGAAACCATGAAAATGAACACAATCTGGTGACCAGTATTAAAAAAAACACCAGAATCAAGGCAGTAAACAAAGAACACAGCTCAGAAACAGGAGAGCTCCAGACAGCAAACGATCAAGGACCAGTTAACACCTCTCAAGAAGGGGGTGCCTCCAGGCAGCAACAGCCAGGCTAACACTATGCAGATAACCTCACTGACTGACTTTGCAGCTTCATGGCTACTTAATGCTATTCAAGCTTGCGAATTGCAACATTATTCCACGGGTATATTTATGCACAACTTGCCTCACTGCCAACAAAACCTCTGAAGATGCTGTTAGCCACAGATAGAGGTGAAACCTCAGGAGAGAATGCATGCCTGGATTACCCATAAGGCCAATGAGGCCATGGCCTAGGGGCGCAAGCCAAGGGGGGGGGGGGGCGCAGATCACGGACCAAAAGAAACCCCTGGTCCGCGCCCCCTTTCCCCCCTTTCTCATGCCCCTCCTCGCTCCTTCTCCCGGCAAAGTCTCTACTCCGTCTCGTGCTTTCTCTCTCGCGCACGCTCTCTCTCTCTCGCGCGTGCTCTCATCGGGAAAAATCCCTTTGTGAGCTACAATTCCCCCCCGCACACACACACACACACACACGCTCTCTCTCTTTCTTGCGCGCTCTCTCTCTCTCTCGCGCGCTCTCTCTCTCGGTCTTTCTCTCTCTCTCTCTCTCTCTCTCTCGTGCGCGCCTTTGGAGCAAGTTTGCACCCGCTGCGCTCTCCCCAAGCCTCCCGACTCTTGAGGAGACCTTCAGAGCACAGCGGAGCTTTCCAGCCGGTGGGAATGCATGGGGACCTTGGAGGTGGTGGGATGGTGCCTACTCGCCTTTCTCTTCTGCTCCGAAGGCACCATGGCGAAAGCCAGCCAAGTGTGGGTCTGAGTGGTGTGTGTGTGTGTGTGTCGGGGGGGATAATTCCAAAGTGTGGCCTAGGGCGCAAAAAAGTGTTAATCCGGGCCTGAGGGAAAGCACCTGGAACATGGCCAGGCAGCCTGGAAAACTCACAGCAACTCAGTGATTTGACAACATATTGAAAGCCTTTGACAACATATTGATCTTCAGAAGGCAGTGCTTCACATAGTAGGTGGAGCATTTTCCCCTTTGACAAGAACTAAGGACATCGGGGCAATTCCCTTTGGGAGCTACAATTCCCACACACACACATGCCAAGGCAAAGGATCCAGACAAATCAATTGGTGTGAACTACATGCAAGTCAACTGTCATGCATAAAAACAGAATGGAATTCGTGTCCAAAAGGCCTTGTACCTGTGGGTCCGAATCTTTAGCAGGCATTGGTCCAAAGTGACCGAGGATACGGCTCTTGAGCACCGGCTTGAGGGAATCAAACCAGGCATAGGCTTGGACATAGACGGAATCGTGAAGGACAATCAGCTCGGCATATTCCTCTCCTTGCACCTGGGATTGGGTGGAGAAAAGGGAAATCAAGATGAGCCGCAAAGCAAAGACTCGTAAGAAAAGAAGCAGGAATGTGTGTATTTATGCAACTGCAAAGGGTTTTGTGCAGGAAACTGGATCCCAAACCCACCACAGTTGCCCAACCCTATATATCACAGCATCCAATCAATACACACCGGTTGATCTTCAATGTACTCAATGTCTGCTGTATTGTATCCGTCGCGCTGGCGGTGCTGGATCACTTTAAACCTCCTCTTGCCAATGCTGTCGACCACCGAGCGCCCGTCGGCAAAGAATTCCACGTTTCTGATCTCCAAGATGCAGCCGTATTCTGCAAACCTTATTGACAAAGTGAAGAAAAAAGGATTCAGGTTTTGCAGCTGGGCACTTCAGCAGAGCTGCAAATCACACAGTGCTGAAGAGATGTACTCGCTGCTCATTTGTAATCAAGCATTGCTTTTGCTCATTGGCCAGGTTGTAGTTACACTCCCATTGGACTCTCAAAAGCTCTTCCAACAAACTGTCCAGGTTTAGATAGTCTCCTTCCTAATCTGCTATGGCTTATACCATCTACTACTATCGGCATGCAACCTAACTATGACTATAGGGATGCAATGTTACTACTACTATAGGCATGCAACCTAACTACGACTATAGGGATGCAATGTTACTACTACTATAGGCATGCAACCTAACTATGACTATAGGGGTGCAATGTTACTACTACTATCTATAGGCATGTAATGTTACTACTACTATCGGCATGCAACCTAACTACGACTATAGGGATGCAATGTTACTACTACTATTGGCATGCAATCTAACTACGACTATAGGGATGCAATGTTACTACTACTATAGTCATGCAACCTAACTACGACTATAAGGATGCATGCTGATAGTAGTAGTAACATTGCATCCCTATAGTCGTAGTTAGGTTGCATGCCTATAGTAGTAACATTGCATCCCTATAGTCGTAGTTAGGTTGTATGCCTATAGTACATTCAAGTGCCACCTCGGAGTTGGTTGAGGTAGGCAGGATCTTCCCCGGGTACTGGTTGTGGGGGGTCGGGAGCAGGTCGGGAGCAGGTCAGGGTTTTGCCCTCCCTTCTGCAGATCCCCGTAGTAGGTACTGTAACAGAATGCTGGACTAGATGGGCTGAGGTCCGATTCAGCAACCTTCTTATGTTCTTACTTACAACTATAGGGCATGCAGATAGTAGTAGTAGTAACTACTACTATCGGCATACAACCTAACTACAACTATAGGGATGCGATGTTATTACTACTATAGGCATGCAATCTATTTCCATAGGCATGTAACCTAGCTACTACTGTAGACATGCAACCTAACTATTTCCATAGGCATGTAACCCAAGTACTACTATAGCTTTGCAACCTAACTACTTCTATAGGCATGCAACTTCACTATTTCTTTTTTCAAAAATAATAAGCCACCAAATATGACATGCAGCCTTCATGGCCAATAATAGAAATATGCAAAAGCTGTTCCTAACTTGAAACGAATCTTCAAATATACAGCTCTAATCATATCAGAGGAGTATGAACTAGGAGCCAATTCTATTGGGGAATTCTCAGGTTTTTAGCACACTATAAATCTCAGAATGCCATAGGACAGAATTACGACTGTGCAAGTGTTCAATAACTTTCTTGCTCGCTTCCCTCTTACAAAGGCTTATGCTACTGGCATCATTTTCTCAGTCTTCACGGTGCTCCAGGATCTCTTTGCACCTTGACATTCCAGGCTAACACGGCAATGGGTTTCAATGCTCTCACTCACCCCTTGACAGGGTCCCCGGTGCACATGCCGAACTGCTTGGTCCCCGTCTCCATGCATCTCCGGATCATCAGGCGATAGCACGGCTCAAAGATGTGCAGAGGGCAGGGGACGGTGGGGTAGGCCATGGTGCAGACAAAGATGGGGACGTTCTTGTTCAAGCTGGAGGACAGAGCCAAGGTTAAGGCGCTATGTTTACTTACCAGAAAGATTAACAAAAGAGCCAGGGGTACAAATATTTAAATGGAATCTGGGTATTCTGGTTTAGAGGAGATGAAATGTCGTAAAGCAAGGCTATACAGGAAGGGCATGGGGCAAATTATTAGCTGGAGGGAATGGAAAGGGACAATAGCCTACTTGGAAAACTCTGCGATCTCCTCTTCATAGAGTTTCCTCCGTTCCTTGAGCTCCTCCGGAAGGTACTTTGCAATGAGTTCCTCAATCAGCACCGTCTTGCAATGTTTCCTTCTTGCCAAGTACTACGGAAGACAAAGGGACTCCTCTCAGGCCTCAATTCTGCTACCAAGTCTTCCCCCAACAAAACTACAAATCCTTTTTTTTTTTTTTGGAAATTGCAATGCTGGTGCTTTCAACTCTTGCAAGAAAGAGAATACTAATATGTGCTACTAGAAGAAAGAACTGCACACGAGTCAAGAGATATCACTGAATACTAACGTGCCATCATATTTTCCAAATGTTATGTATATTTGTGAAAGCCAGACAATGCATTGGAAGAACTGATAGGAAGAAGATCAACTATGACTGGGATCAGTCCTGGGACCTCCAAGTCAGGGAACGTGGATTCAACATAGAGTCCCCAGAGCCTGGAGTGGAGCCTGGACCACCCACTGTTGAGGGCACCACTGGAGGAACTACTGAGGGAGCTGGCGCTGAACGGAGGCTTACCGCTGGTGAGTCACCCCCTGAGCTCCTAGCTATGCCGGACGGGCCCGGCCACTCGCCGCTGGATGCCCCTGGCTGCCCCTAGGCCCGTGGTCCAACGCCGTTGCTGGACGTCACGGAGGTTCTGTCCCGCGCTTGAAACCCCCCCCCCCGCCGCCGCCGCCGTGGCCTGGCGGTGGGGGTGGGGTGGTTGAACGGTGGACGGGCGAAGATGGCGGATGGCCTTGAGGACGCCGAGGCCGGCCGAACGTCGCCTCCCCTTGAAGACCGGAAGCCTGGGAGGAGCCCACAGCGGAAAGTGCTGAGTCACTTTAGGAAGCGGAGACATCGTCAGAGACGACATCGGAGCAGAAGCGACCGCCAAGAGCGGACTTCTGGCCTCTCCGGGGAGCACAGGAAGCCCTCCCAACCTGGCCAGTCTAGGAGCAGGCTGGTGATCCATGGAGTGCCCTGCAGGACTCATGGAGTCCGAAAGACCACTAGACCTCCAACTATACCCCATGAAAGGGTGAACACCAGGACCCCCATGCCCAGGTCACTAGGGAGATTCCCTACCAGGATCTTTTGGAGCTCCATCTACAGGCGCCGAGAACAACCCTCAAGGAGCTGCCAGCCCCGGAGGGTCATCCTGGCGACCAAGAGACCTGTGCTAGAATCCATGGACCCAGAGGCCAAAGTTGACCATCTGAGCTAAGGACTCTTTATGACTTGCTGGTCCCCCCAAAACTCCCTCCTTTTGAGATCTCCCACCTTCCCTTTATTGTTGAGTTAAGTCCTTTGAAAAAATAAATAAATAAATAATAAACTAATTTGAAATGTGGTGTTGGGGTGTTTTGGACTCCAACTCCCATAATTCCTAACATCCTATTGGCTGTTAGGAATTGTGGAAGTTGGAGTCCAAAACACCTGGAGGTCTGAAGTTTGCCCATGCATGTGCTAAAAGAACCACTGTGTTGTGATTTTGTTGCCAAATGCCAATAAAAGCTGCATGTGTGTCAATGTAGTTTGACCTCACTTTGACTGCCATCGCTCAATGCTCCGGAATCATGTTAGTTGTAGTTTTACAAGGTCTTTAAACCTTTTCTGCTGAAGGGACCTCACCAAGAGTCAGATTAAGTTTGAGAATGGAAGGAGTGGAAAATAGACTAATTAGACGTTCTGAGAGAATCTGTGAGAAGGCTTTGAAGCCCAGGTGCATTCGGCATGACCTCATGGGTACTTGGTCTGGCTTAAATTAAGTGGTGTGAGCATCATGCCTCTCAGAGGGGACAACATTGCCATGGGATGCTTTCCCTGTGCATCTCTGCTCTCTAGTTCATGTTTCAAGTGTCCTCAAGTTTTCTGTTCTGGTTCAGGCCTTTATTTCCGGGAAGGGTTTCTCTTGGAAAAGATCATGGATTTATGTTTTGAAGTTTCACTGTGGGTTTTGGTACTCTTGATTTTATGTACTCCCTACTTTTTTGGATTATTGCTATTTTGTTCTTGCTGCAGAGGCGGTCCTACCGGTAGGCAAAGGACGCCGCTGCGTGGGGCGGCATCTGGGTAAAGGGCGCATTCCCCCGCCCGCCAGACAGCGTCCGGCCAATGTTCCTTAGGCAGCAGCTGCCTGCTTTTGGGCCTTATGCGCTCTGACGCCGCGCCGTAGCAAACCTCCCTGCGTGCCGAATAGGTGTTTACAGGATTTTGCGCCTGTGCACAGAAGCTTCTGGGCATGCATGGAGGTTTTCGTGCAGGCGCAGTTGCTCCGGAGCTGAAGTTGAGCGCAGGAGCAACTGCGCATGAGCAAAAACCTCCACGCATGCCCAGTAGCTCCTGTGCGCAGGCGCAGAAGCCTGTAGACAAAGCACTCCCTATCGGGCAGGCAGGGCGGAGACAAAGGGAGTGCCTCTGCGCATGTGCATTTGGGCGTGCGGGGTGTGTGCCAAAATAATGTTTGCTTATCATTTAAAATTATCTAGGGCCGCCCCTGCTTGCTGATTTTTTGCCCTTTTTGGAATCCCCCCCCCTTTTTACTTGCTTTCTTCAATATACCTTTTTAGATGGAACTACTGGACTCGTGTGTGGTGCTGGGTGAAAAGGTGTTTCAAACACAACAGGTAGCGCCATACTCATTGACTCAAGAACAATTCTACATGGTAAAAGATCAATGTTGACACACAAGCCCTACCTCGGTGAGATCCTCATTGCAGAGCGGACACTTGGGGTTGTGATCCAGGCACCTTTCGAGGCATTTCAGGCAGAAAGTGTGTCCGCAAGGGGTGGTGACCGGTTCGTAGAAGAGCCTGGAATTGGGAAGGGAGGAAAACCAAAGACACAATTTGCAGCAAGGATTGTGAGAAAGCCACTGCCGTTTCCATACACAATTTATAGATCCATTCAAATGCATGTATTCTTTAAAGCAGGTATGGGCAAACTTCAGCCCTCCAGGTGTTTTGGACTTCAACTCCCACAATTCCGAACAGCTGAGCCCAAAACACCTGGAGGACCGAAGTTCGCCCATACCTGCTTTAGCAGATAGGTTGACAGCCTATTCCAAATTTCATTTGAAGGGCATTACATTCTATCTCGGACTAAGTATGATTCTGCAAACCTGGAACCAAACCTGGAGCTTAAATGTAAGAACATCACTATTCTGAATTTATCTATGTATATAATAAAAGTCAGTGTTCTATCTATCTATCTATCTGCTAATAAAAGGAGGTGTTTGCAAGTGGGAGATGTGGAAGAATATGTGGCGGCATTTCGATTGGTTGCCACTGTGGGATTATTTGCATAAAGAACTCTGATTGGTCAGCCTCAGAACTCCAACATTCTAGGGCACCAGACAGAGGGGATTGGTTGCCTCTAAGTGAGTGCATAAAGGACTGATTGGCCAGCATTCAAGAATTCAAGCCTCAACATTCAAACAACATGACTGCTTGCCACTGAGGGACAATATGCATAGGTCTTGGCACACAGAACCCCCATGACTCATTCTACATCCTGGTGCAGTATCGAGGAGGATGGATCACGGATGATGGGACTTGAAGTACCTCCACTCACTTCCCGAGACCACTGCGACCCTCATCTAATGACTGTTCAAGACCAAACTTGGCACACATAACCGATATGGTTTGGGGGAGGACAGACAACGGATTATGAGATTTGTAGTACTTTCACACCCTTCGGTTCCCACAGACCTCTGTGGCCCCCAACAAAGACAGATACAGACCAAACTTGCCACACAGAGCTCCCATGACCCACTCTACATCCTACTGCAGTTTGGAGGAGGGCAGACCACAGATGATGGGACTTGAAGTACCTCCAGTCACTTCCTGAGACCGCTGCAACCATCATCCAATGACTGATCAAGACCAAACTTGGCACACAATGCCTTTCTCAGATCACCCGGGCACTGCCGGGTCCCCAAGCTTGCGTGTGTGTGTGCGCGCGCGTGTGCGTGTGTGTGTGTGTGTGTGTGTGTGTGTATATATATATATATATATATATATATATATATATATATATATCCTAACTGTCAGGCAATACAATGAACTTATGGCTGCTGTCGTAAAGAAGAGAAACTTTGCTCTCTATCCTTGGGCAGATCTTCTTTGTTGGCGTTTGGGTTTGCCACTCGCTTACTCACTCCGGGATGTAGGTCAACTACGGTCAAACTAGGTTAATAGCAGCTTTGGTTATCTGGAGGTGAGGTCACCAGGTTAGTCGTTCACAGTCACACAGCATGCCAATTCCCCTCTCTTTCATAAGGGGCAATTGCTGCATATATCAGCATATGTCAAAATAATGAGACTTATGCTAAATCTGAGCATGGATTCCCAAAAATGCCGGCTGCTACATACCTGCATGGGAGCCTGAACAATGCATGGATTCTACATCACCTTTGTTTCTCAATATACGGCAGTGCAGATCCAGAGTAAGTCTACACCGCCATATAATCCAGGTCAAAACAGATAATCTGGATTTTATATGGCAGTGTAGAAGGAGCTTTATTGTCATGCTAGCTCAGGCATGGGCAAACTTCAGCCCTCCAGGGGATCTGGACTTCAACTCCCATAATTCCTAACAGCCGGTAAGCTTTTAATAATGGTGGGCATTGAAGTCCAAAACCTCTGGAGGGCCGAGTTTTGCCCAGGCCTGTGCTAGCTTCATCATCTAAGAGCAAAGTCAGTGCAGAATAGCAAGAGTTTCCTCTGAGAAGCAAAAGGTCTCCTTTGCATCTTGGGAAGGACATCAACCTACAACGGATCCATTAACCACCATTAGCAAACCAATGCCATCCCTCCAGCCCACCCATGAAAAGAAAAGAGTGTATACCTCATGCATAGAGAGCACTCCAGGTCTGATGGATCCAGAAATTCAACCTGAATGCTGTTCCCAGGATTGGATCCCTTTTCAAGAGTTGCATCTAAGAGGGCACAAAATGTCGGGCATAACAACATGTTGGATCAATGGGACATTTGCAACTGCACTGGTACAAAACATATGCGGTCATCTATGAGACATTTGCAAGAGTGCTGGTGCTAAACATATGTGGTTAGCTATGAGACATTTGCAATTGCGCTGGTGCTAAACATATGCGGTTAGCTATGAGACATTGGCAACTGCACGGGTGCTAAACATATGTGGTTAGCTATGAGACATTTGCAAGAGTGCTAAACATATGTGGTTAGCTATGAGACATTTGCAAGTGTGCTGCTGCAAAATATGTGGTTAGCTATGAGACATTTGCAACTGTGCTGGTGGTAAGCATATGAGATTAGTTATGAGACATTTGCAACTGCACTGGTGCAAAACATATGCAGTTAGTAGGGCTGTTATACAATTTCGGATATGCCCGAATTTCGGACGTTTTTCAGATACTTCTGACTTTTTTAGCAATTTCGAGAGCAGCCCTCCCAATAGGAATTCCGAAATCTGAATTTTGGAATTCCGAATTTTGGTTGTCATTTCCGAATTTTCTTGCTGATTGCTCATTGGCTGACGGCTAACAGCTGACTCTCCCTTCTGCAGATTTTTTGGCACATTTTTGAAAGCAGACACCATTTTTGAAGACTTCCGAAGACTTCCGAATTTCGGAAATACTTCCGAATCAATTTCGAAATTTATCGGAATTTTTTCCGGAAGTCTAAATAATCCGAAATGCAATCGATGACTACATCCGAAATGAGTTTTGAAACTTTTTGTGTGTGGATCAAACAGCCCTAGTAGTTAGCTATGAGACGTTTACAACTGCGCTGGTGCTAAACATATGCGGTTAGCTATGGGATGTTTGGACACCCACACAAAGTGACTCTGGATGAATTTACACTGTAGAAGGGATGCCGTTTGGCACCACTTTAGCTGCCGTGACTCTGTGCCATACAATCCTGATTGAAGGTTCTAAAATCAGGCCCAAATCAGCTTACCCCTTTTGACTATTTTGCTGGGTGGGCCTGTATTTGGCCCATCTTCAGAGCAGTGCCTCCGTTTTAGAAGTCTGCATTTCTCGGAGATGGGGAGGTTGGACTCTTCAGCGGAAGAGCCACGGCTGTTCTCCTCCGAGCCTTCTCTCTGGGTGGCTCTCCCCAAGTTCTCCGTTATTTTCTGTTCTTCCTGGACAGAGATGTTTTTATCTCGATCCACATTTCCCTGTGCAAAAAGAGGAGATAAAAGAGTTACTTGCCTTACCTCCGGCATGAGATTCTTTTGGAGATGTTTTCCAAGCAATCCTTCTGGAACTCTCCAATGCTTCTCCAATCCCAGAAAGGAATGCACACAACAACACAGAGACATAGGCTTGCCTTACCTTGAGGAAAGCTTGTAGGCTGTGGAGGAAGCCGGCAGATCCCACAGGATTTAAAAGATCCCCTTTCACTTGAGAGTGACGAGACAACTGCTGCAGGATATCAGGCAAGTTCTCTTGAGCGTTGGCCGGGATCCGTGAAAATAAATTGAGGAGAAGCTGCGACAAAACACACGGAGACACACTTCAGGACTCTGTGCAGCCACAAAGCACACACATTGAGCACAAGAAGACAGTAGAGGGACAATGCAATCTGTCCTGCATACCTTAAGCTACCCTGGGTATATCTACACTGTAGAATTAATGCAGTTTGAATATATATAGAGAGAGGGGTGGGGTGGGGAATGTAATGTTAGTTAGTGGAAGAAACATAATTCAGAAACCACTGGATGAATTGACGCAAAAGTTTGACACAATACACCTAACAGTTCAATGAGTGTTCATCACCCCAAAATCACACACACACAAAAACAGAACAGACCTAACCCCCCAAAATAAACCATATATACATATACACATGCACACATACATACACACATATATACATACACACATGCACAGGTGTAATACACATACATACACACATATACACACACACATGCATATACACAAGCACACACATATACACAATATACATATACACATATAAACACAGAAATACATAAATGTACACACGTATACACACATATGTACACACATATATATACATACAGTACATTATATATATAAATAAGTATATATATATACTGTATACACATACAAACACACATATACACATATATACAAATATATACACACATAACACATCCTGTATATATATACACACAAAACACATATATACAGACTGGGCCACAGCAACGGGTGGCAGGGGACAGCTCTAATAATAATAATAATAATAATAATCTTTATTTATATTCCGCTCTATCACTCCGAGGGGACTCAGGGTGAATTACAGAATACACATATTTATTTATTTATTTATTATTTATTATTTGGGCTTCTATGCCGCCGACTCCCTGAGGCTCGCGGCGGCTTACAGGAACCGAAGGCACAATAAAATACAGGCAATAAAAACAATTTAAAAACAGCAATAACACAGTAAAATAATACACAATTCAAGAATGAGCGGGGCCTACTCGCCGAAGGCCTGCTTAAACAGATGAGTTTTGCAGGCCCGTCTAAACGGGAGCAAGTCCTTCATGGCCCGAGTTCCGGCCGGGAGGGTGTTCCACAGCATAGGAGCTATAACAGAGAACGCCCTCCGGCGGGTAGATGTCAACCTTGCGAGTTTCGCCGAAGGTATCTCTAGGAGGTTGGCATCCTCGGACCGTAGTGATCTCGAAGGGCAGTATGGGATGAGACAGTCCCTCAGATACGCTGGCCCCAGACCGTGCAAGGCCTTAAAGGTGAGAACCAACACTTTGAAGGCGATCCGGTGCTCGATTGGCAGCCAGTGCAGATCCTGCAAAACAGGTGTTATGTGGCAGCCTGCTGGAGTGCCAGACAGGAGCCGGGCGGCAGTGTTCTGCACCAGCTGAAGCTTCCGGGTCGCCGACAGAGGAAGGCCAACGTAGAGCGCATTGCAGTAATCTAGCCTTGAGATGACCGTGGCTTGGATCACCATGGCCAGGTCATTCCGGGAGAGATAGGGGGCCAGCCTCCTTGCCTGTCGCAGATGAAAGAAGGCGATCTTGCTGACCGCAGAGACCTGGGCCTCCATGGTCAGCTGGGAGTCCAAATGGACCCCCAGGCTCTTGACGGAAGACGATGGGCATAACGCCACACCGTCCAGGGTCGGAAGCTGGACACCTACATTGCCCGGGCGGCCCAACCACAAGATCTCCGTCTTCGCCGGATTCACCCTCAACCTACTGGCTCGCAGCCATCCAGTAACGGCTTCGAGGCAATGTTGGAAATTATCAGGGACGGATCCCGGCCTGCCCTCCATCCTCAGGATGAGCTGGGTGTCATCAGCGTACTGGTGACACTCCAGCCCATAACTCCGCACCAGCTGTGCAAGCGGCTGCATGTAGATGTTGAATAACAGAGGGGAGAGAATGGCCCCCTGCGGAACTCCACAAACTAATGGGGAGCCCTCGGAGACCACCTCGCCCCTCCTCACACGCTGAGACCGCTGGTGGAGGAAGGAGGTCAGCCATTTAAGAGCTGTCCCCCTCACTCCAGCCATGGCCAGGCGGTGGATCAATAGATTGTGATCGACCGTGTCAAACGCTGCTGTGAGGTCCAATAACACGAGCAGCGCAGACCCGCCTTGGTCGAGCTGGCAGCGGAGTTGGTCTGTGATGGAGACCAGAACCATCTCCGTCCCATGCCCCGAACGGAAGCCGGACTGGAAGGGGTCTAGCCATGTTGCATCATCTAAGAAGGACTGCAACTGCTCCATTACTGCCCTCTCAACTACCTTCCCCAGGTACGAAAGATTCGACACTGGTCGGTAGTTGGAGGAACCGCGGGATCTAGTGACGGTTTCTTCAGTAATGGAGCTTCCACCGCCTCTTTTAAGCTGTCTGGAAAGACTCCTTGCTCAAGGGAGCTGTTTACGATGTTCAACAGAGGCCCACGTAACCCCTCCAGGCAAGATCATTCAGTGCCATTATACAATTAACAAGGACAGACAATACATAAACAGAGGTAAAGGCTTTCCCCATCTTTTTCCATTTCTGGCATCTGGAGGCTGTCCTCGAGTCTGGCCATGGGGATGCCGGAACCTTTTCCAACTTGTTAGGAATTGTGGGAGTTGAAGTCCAAAACTCATGGAGGGCCCAAATTTGCCCATACCTGAAGTCAATCATCAAAACTTTTATGACTCTCTGCTTGTTCTGCTCATTTATGCCAATTGAAGACAATGTTCTTTGATCCAAACGTGGATTGTATAACCAGTTCCAAAACTGTTCCAGGGACTGGCAAAGGGAAGCAGGCGGTGGCCTGTTGATGGCATCATTATTGCCGGCCAATGAGGGCACGCTTCCATTCAGCTTTTTCCTCACCTGAATCATGTTGACATCTTGCAGGGCTTGTTTGTAAAACAGCTCCAAGGCAAACAGGTTGGGTGTGTTTTGGAGAGCAGCAAGGGGTGCATCCACATGGCAGATTAAAAGTAATGCAGTTGGGTGCCACTTGGACTGCCATTGCTCAATGCTATCGAACCCTGGGAGTTGTAGGTTTACAAGGTCTGGTGCATTACCAAATGACCCCATTGCATTGAGCTGTGGACATGAATACTAGAATCCTAGAGTTGGAACAGACGTGGTGGGCCATCATCCAGTCCAACACCATTCTGCCAAGAAGCAGGAAAATCACATTCAAAGCACCCCTGACAGATGGCCATCCAGCCTCTGTTTAAAATCCACCATAGAAGGAGCCTCCACCACACTCTCTACTTTGAGGTAGTGAGTTCCACTGCTGAACAGCTCTCGCAGTCAGGAAGTTCTTCCTCATGTTCAGGTGGAATCTCCTTTCTTTCTTGTAGTTTGAAGACATTGCTCCATTGCGTCCTAGTCCCCAGAGCAGCAGAAAACAAGCTTGCTCCCTCCTCCCCCCTATGACTTCCTCTCACATATTTATACATGGCTATCATGTCTCCTCTCAGCCTTCTCTTCTTCAGGCTAAACATGCCCAGCTCTTTAAGCCGCTCCTCATAGGGCTTGTTCTCCAGGCCCTTGATCATTTTAGTCACCCTCTTCTGGACACATTCAAGCAATGGATAGAAGGAATGCAATAGTATCACATTGCATTCCTTCCGAATTAGGCAACACGGCACTCAGAGATGAGAATATCTGTTGGAAAGATACATGAGACCCACTCACCCTTTGAGCTTCCGATTTGGCCGTCCTATTTCCACTCTCCAAAGTAAGGCAAAACAAAAATTCATGCAAAGCATCTTCCGTTTTCCCAAGGTTGGCCAAGGCCTGTCCCTTTCGCAAGTGGCTCTGGAAGAGGAAAGAGGGGCCATGTCATCTTTTCCTACCAAACCCAAGCACTTGCGCCATATTTAAGGTAGAGCAAAATGCTTTTTAAGCAACCAAACAGGGACATTTCTGCAAGCGAGACGGGAAAACCTCCCCACCCTTCCTTTCAAGACACCCTTTGGTCCGATGATGGACCTGTAACTTGCAAAACTTCCATAGACTTCTACAAAAAGAGAAGGTGCGTGCTATTGATTTCTACCCACCCCATAACTAAGATGTTGTCAAAGGCTTATTCTGTCAATGACATACCTAGAGGTAAGTTGTGATATCTTCAATGATTCTATGGCTCCATTCACACTGAGTTTGAAACTGCATTATATGCTCAGAGTAGACCCATGCAATGCAACTCAGTGCAATTAAACTGCATTATATGGCTCTATGTATGCTGGCCAGATAATGCAGTTCCAAACTGCATTATATGGCAGTGTAGATCCACCATATACTGCCATATAAAATAGATGATCTGCTTTTGATATCGGAGGTGACACCCTCCCCCAGGACTCTGTAAAAGATACTTCAAAACCAAGGAATTCATAGTTTTTCCAAGAACACCAGGCTGGGATGATCCCATAATCCCCCATCTGTCCCCCATGTGGGACCCTAAGGCTCTTCCCATGGCCCCACATGGCAATGCCCCTGTAACCCACACTTTTAAAGGACTTTCATGAACTTTTGGACACTTTTATCTCTTTCAAACCCCATGGACTTTTTCTCCTGCTCTATGCATTCCTGTGAACTCTGGTGGGTGGGATGGGTTGACAATATGGCTTCAATTTCTCTTCTATATGAATGTATCCCCTATACGCTTTCCTCTTGCCTGTATCCCAATATGAAATATGAAATGCCACCTTTTTGTGACCTCAGCATACCAAGTCCCAGGGAATCTCTACAGGTACACGTTATCAGATTTCGGAGCAAACCATCTGGTGTTTGTGGAGGACATTGGCAGGGCTCTTGGACATGTTTATGGTGCTCACTGTAAAATGCAATGACATTGGAAGGAGAGCCATTGGTGTCTCCTGAGTGGTGGGAGCTAGAGCTGTTTGTGAAGGCAGGAGCTTGTCTTTGTAAGTGGACACCCCAGCCACATACACACACATATTTTCACTTCTATTATGTAGAAAGTTAGTTAGATAGATAGATAGTAGGCCTGGGTAGGTTATCAGAATGCTTGTAAAATCGGAATGAATTTGGATTAAATTCATTTTTGAAGTGATTTGGAAGGGATGTAAGCAACCTGGAAGTGAATTTGCCATTTCGAAGCCACCGCCGCAATGTTCGGAAAGGAATCGGCATTAAATTCCCGCCCCTCTCGAGGTGCTTTCTCCTCATTGGCTGTTTAACCCAGTTTGGAGGCGGATGTCCTTCCCTCCGCATCAGAACTGGGGCGACAGCCGCATCCAAACTGGGTTAAACATGCGTGCCCGCCATTAATGAAGCTATTCCGAAATTTCGGAATTAATTCGGGAAATTCAAAAAAAATTCCGGAAAATTTCGGAAGTCATTCAGGTTCGAAGTGCCAGCGCCCCCGACATGCGGAATGATTTTTGAACCATTTTTTTAAAATTAAACAGGCCAGATAGATAGATAGAGCAGGCCCAGATTATCCATTAGGCCAGCATAGGCTGTGGCCTATGGGCGCAAGCCGAGGGGGGTGGCAGAACATGGCCAAAAAAAAATATGGCGATGACTCACCGCCGGTCCTCTTCTCCTCCCTCCCTCCTTCTGAGGCCATGCTGAGTGAGTCGTTCCAAAGGGAGAGGCAGCTGCGTGGCGCCACTTCGCGGCACCCCTTCGCGGCACCCCACGAGGAGGAGTGCAGCCCGAGCGATGTCACTCCCTCTGGGGACGGGGCCTGAGCGACATCACTCCCTCCGGGGGCGGGGCCCAAGCAACATCACTCCCTCCAGGGGCGGGGCCCGAGCGACAGCACTCGGGCCCCGCCCCCAGGGGGAGTGACGTCGCTCAGGCTGCACTCCTCCCTCCCTCCTTCTGAGACCACACCGAGTTGTCCCACAGGCAGCGGCAGTGAATGGGGCACTGCGCAGCTGCCGCTGCCTCTGGGACAACTCGGTGTGGCCTCAGAAGGAGGGAGGGAGGAGGAGTGCAGCCCGAGCGACGTTACTCCCTCTGGGGGCGTGGCCTGAGCGACGTCAATCCCTCCGGGGGCGGGGCCTGAGTGACAACACTCGGGCCCCGCCCCTGAGGGGAGTGACGTTGCTCGGGCTGCACTCCTCCTCCCTCCCTCCTGAGGCCACGCCAAGTTGTCCCAGAGGCAGCGGCAGCTGTGTGAATGGGGCAAAAGAGGGGGTGGACACCCGGCCTGCGCATGCGCACTTGGAGCGTGCGGCGGCGCACGAAAGGGGACGTAATTCCAAAGTGTGGCCTAGGGCGCAAAAAAGTGTTAATCCGGGCCTGAGATAGAGATCGATGGGAAGATGGAATTAGGACTCACCTTTGCCCAGGACGGTTGGAGTTTGCAGGCCATTTCCGCATCGTGCAAGGCTTCTTTGCAGTAGTTCAAAGCGGAGATAATTTGGGACCAGTTGCTACATAACGAATGATCATCTGGAGCTGCAATGGAAACACTGACTCAGTGCAAATGTCTTACAACAGACTATCCTGCACAATGTTTCTGAATCAGGCCGTTCCCTTCACTGTCTCGGGAACATCCATTACTTAAGTTTCAAATCGTTGACACCATGGGAGTTATTATGACATTTCGTCTTATTCAACAGCTCCAACGGTTGCATAAACATGCAAAGCGCCCAGCTCATGTCGCATCATACACTTTCTGGCATTTCGAAGGAAAATCTTGACATTTAGAGCCATTCTTATGCAAACACAGTTCAGTACAACACTCGGCATGGAACGAACAGTGATTGCTATCTGGCGTCGGAACAGCATTGCCAGGAATAAAGCACATGGGTGCCAAGTTAAATGTGAATATGATGGCATGCAGATCTCAGACCCGTTTTGTTATGAGAACGGCATGGTATTCTTAGGTCATTCCCTACGATAGGGATCCATATTATCCAAAGTTTTGTGTCTCCATGTCAAGTCCAAAAGGGTATGCCATGCATCAACGGGGGTCGAACCAGCACTGAACAGGAGCCCTTCTTCTTCTGCCTAGCCTTTACGTTACATTGCATTTACAGGGATACAGCAAACCAAGCAAACAAACAAACAGGTGTTTAATGTGTTGACGAAGGCTTTCATGGCTGGAATCACTAGGATCCTGCGAGTTTTTCATGCTGTCTGGCCATGTTCCAGCAGCATTCTCTCCTGATGTTTTGCCTGCATCTGTGGCTAATGGCATCTTCAGAAGTTTTGTTGGACATGAGGAAAGTGGGGTGAATATACATAGGTAAAGGTAAATGTTTTCCCCTGAGATTAACTCTGGGACTCTGGTGCTCATCTCCATTTCTAAAGCCAAAGAGCCGGCATTGTCCGCAGACACCTCCAAGGTCATGTGGCCACTGGCATGACTGCATGGAGCACCATTACTTTCCTGCCAGAGTAGTACCTATTGATCTACTCACATTTGCATGTTTTCAAACTGCTAGGTTGGTAGAAGCTGGGGCTAACAGTGGGAGCTCACCTCACTCCCGGATTTGAACCAGCGACCTTTCGGTCAACAAGTTTAGCAGCTCAGCTGTTTAACCCGCTGTGCCACTCGGGGCTACACACACACACACACACACACACACACATGTACTGTATATATGTGGAATAATGTCCAGGGTGGGAGGAAGAACCCATGTCTCTTTAAAGCAGGTGTGAATGTTGCAGTCAGCAAGCTTGAAAGGCATTGAGTAGCCGTGAAGCTGCAAAGTCAATCAGTGAGGGTATCTGCAAAGAGGTTGCCTGGCTGTTGTTGCCTGGAAGTACCCTCTCTTCGGGAGGTGTTCACTGGCCCTTTATTATACACAGTGGAATAATGTCCAAGATGCAGATGTTGCAATTAGCAAGCTTGATTAGCATTGAATAGCCATGAAGTTTGCAAAGTCAATCAGTGAGGCAACATTAGCCAGGCTACCTCTATGCTGATTGACTTTGCAAGGCTACTCAATGCTAACCAAGCTTGCTAACTGCAACATTCACACTTGCTTCAAACAGACAAGGGTTCTTCCTCCCACCCTGGACATCATTCCACATAGCGAGCCTCCAGGAAACAGCAGCCAGGCCACCTCTATGCAGATACCCTCACTGATTGACTTTGCAAGGCTACTCAATGCTAACCAAGCTTGCTAACTGCAACATTCACACTTGCTTCAAACAGACAAGGGTTCTTCCTCCCACCCTGGACATCATTCCACATAGCGAGCCTCTAGGAAACAGCAGCCAGGCCATCTCTATGCAGATACCCTCACTGATTGACTTTGCAAGGCTACTCAATGCTAAACAAGCTTGCTAACGGCAACATTCACACTTGCTTCAAACAGACAAGGGTTCTTCCTCCCATCCTGGACATCATTCCACATAGCGAGCCTCCAAGAAACAGCAGCCAGGCCACCTCTATGCAGATACCCTCACTGATTGACTTTTCAAGGCTACTCAATGCTAAACAAGCTTGCTAACGGCAACATTCACACTTGCTTCAAACAGACAAGGGTTCTTCCTCCCATCCTGGACATCATTCCACATAGCGAGCCTCCAAGAAACAGCAGCCAGGCCACCTCTATGCAGATACCCTCACTGATTGACTTTTCAAGGCTACTCAATGCTAACCAAGCTTGCTAACTGCAACATTCACACTTGCTTCAAACAGACAAGGATTCTTCCTCCCCCCCCCCTGGACATCGTTCTACAGAGAATAATGCCCACTTGCCTTATTTCCAACAGACCTCTGAACAAAGTTCCGAGGATGCCCTTAGCCACAGATGCAGGTGAAACGCCAGGAGAGAATGTTGCTGGAATATGGCCACACAGCTTAGAACAGTGTTTCCCAACCTTTTTTGAGCTGCGGCACACTTTTTACATTTGCAAAATCCTGGGGCACACCACCAACCAAAATGACACTCTAACACAGTAATGCATATAGTTAATATTTTTAAATGTATTTATACACTCAGTGTGAAACCTGGGCCTGTTTCGATGAACACAGCATAGATATCCTGGCAGGAATGGCACAAAGGCACAAACTTCCCACACAGAACTCTCATAACCAAGAAAAAATGCTATAAGAGTTTGGTGGGCATTGACCTTGAGTTTTGGAGTTATTGTTCACCTATATCCAGAGAGCACTGCGGACTCAAACAATGTTGGATCAGGACCGCATCCTGAACTCTTGCAACAATGGAATTGAACCAAACTTGGCATATTTAACTTTCATTACCAACAGAAAGTACTGAAAGGGTTTGCTTGGATATTGTCCTTTGAGTTTGGAAGTTGTAGTTCACCTACACCCAGAGAGCACTGTGGACTCGAATAATGATGGATCTGGACCACACTTGGCATGAATACTCAATATGCTGAACTATGAACACACATGGAGTACCTTTATCGAGGTAGGTTTCTTAGGGTTTTTATACTTCAACACACTAGACTCTCCCCCCCCCCCCCCTCCTGGATGTTCCAATTTCCCAGGGCACACTTGATGATCGCTCACGGCACACTAGTGTGCCCCGGCACACTGGTTGAGAAACACTGGCTTAGAAAACTGACATCAACCCAAACAAGTATTTAGTGTTGCAGGCGATTCCCCCTATGGAGTAGAAAAACTACTTTCAAAAGAAGGGCCGCACAATTAAGCAGGAAATAACACGTCCAAACCAGGAACAGAGGCATTTTTCAAATGCTGTCACATAGAGTGATGCACCAAGTGGCATCCCTTCTCTGGAATGTTTTTTGCCTCGTCGCTTCGATTCAGGAAAGTGTGATTGTTTTGCAAAGGCAGAAGGGCAATCCGCAAGTGGCTCCAAGCCACATTCCGGATGCATTTTGCTACCATGATTCAACAGTATTTCCTGAAAGACAACAAAGCCCTGACGCTTATTCCAAGTCCCTCGTAGAGTGATGTCATCCTGTTCAAGGCAACACCAAATCCTGCTGTATTTTGCCCTGACGAACGGATCCAGACAGCGATTAAACAGTTTCCCCAACCCTGGGGAAAACACAATGTAACCAAATGTGGAAAATGTTCTGTTCCTGGTTTGACAGAGTTGTTTTCTGTTTAATTGGGTGGTCCTGACTTTGAAAGTTGTTGTTCATTTTTATGGCTGCCACAAACTAGGTTGAATGATGAGATATTCATTGGGAAACTATAGGATGTCCCTCCCACACACGCAAAAACAAAGTTTGGGTCTTTTCATAAACTTTCCCCAAGTTTTAAAAAATATATACAGTATAACTAGCTGAGGACCCGGCGGTGCCCGGGCATTGTGTGTCAAGGTTGGTTCCGATTAGATGTGTATGTGGCTTGCAGTGGTCTCAGGAAGTTAGTGAAGGTACTGCAAGTTCCATTGGGCATAGTCTATCCCCCTCCCAACAGCACCAGGATGTAGAGTGGGTCATGGGGGCTCTTAGTGGCACGTTTGGTGTTGATCATTCATTGGATGAGAGTCGCAGTGGTCTCAGAAGGCGAGTGAAGGTACTTCAAGTCCCGTCATCCATGGTCCACCCCCCTCCAAACAGCACCAGGATGTAGAGTGGGTCATGAGGGCTTTGTGTGCCAAGTTTGGTCTTGATCGGTCATTGAATGAGGGTCGCAGCAGTCTTCGGAAGTGAGCAGAGGTACTTCAAGTCCCATCATCTGTGGCCCATCCTCCTCGATACTGCACCAGAATGTAGTATGATAGTCCAAACACTGATCAAGACCAAACTTGGCACACAGAGCCCCCATGACATGTGGGTCATCCTGTCCTAACCTCTCTTTTGGGTCTGGCCATACACAATGTCCCATTAACTGAGGCCTAGTCAGGAAAATCAAGTTAATGAAGCCTTACTGTAAATTTTGGGCCTGGTTTGTGATTTGTAGGGGTTACAGTGTTTTCTGGGAAGTGAATTGGGTGAAGATACTGCAAATCCCATCATTCATGGCCCATCCTGTCCTAAACACTTTTTTGGGGCCTGGCCATACGCAATGTCCCATTAACTGAGGCCTAGTCAGGAAAATCAAGTTAATTAAGCCTTGCTGTCAATTTTGGGCCTGGTCTGTGATTTATAGGGGCGACATTGTTGTTTGGGAAGTGAATGATGTGAAGGTACTGCAAATCCCATCATTCGTGGCCCATCCTGCCCTAAACCACAACAGGTTGTGAAGTGGGCCATTGGTCCCCTGTTTGCCAAGTTTGGTCCTGATCCTTCATTGCTGTGGGCCTCAGTGGCTGACTGCCTGAGGCCTTTCCTTTTCCCTCTGAGTCACTTTAGAATGGTGGAATGTGCTTGGCCAATCGGAGTCCTTTATGCAAATCCCATTTTAGTGGCAACCAATCGCCTTTGTCTGGCGCCTTAGAATTTTGGAGTTCTGAGGCTGGCCAATTAGAGTCCTTTATGCAAATAATCCCACAGTGGGAGCCAATCAGAAAGCTGCCACATATCCTTCCGCCCTTCCGCCCTCCGCACACATACATACATACATACATACATACATACAAACATTCCACTTTATTATATACTAGCTGAGGACCCGGCGGTGCCCGGGTCATTTGAGGAAGGCATTGTGTGCCAAGGTTGGTTCCTATTAGATGTGTATGTGGCTTGCAGTGGTCTCAGGAAGTTAGTGAAGGTACTGCAAGTCCCATTGGCCATGGTCCATCCCCCTCCCAACAGCACCAGGATGCAGAGTGGGTCATGGGGGCTCTTAGTGCCACGTTTGGTGTTGATCATTCATTGGATGAGGGTCTCAGTAGTCTCAGAAGGTGAGTGAAGGTACTTCAAGTCCCGTCATCCATGGTCCACCCCCCTCCAAACAGCACCAGGATGTAGAGTGGGTCATGAGGGCTTTGTGTGCCAAGTTGGTCTTGATTAGTCATTGAATGAGGGTCGCAGCTGTCTTGGGAAGTGAGTGGAGGTACTTCAAGACCCATCATTCGTGGTCCATCCTCAACACTGCACCAGAATGTAGAATGAGTCATGGGGGCTCTGTGTGCCAAGTTTGGTCTTGATCAGTGTTTGGATGAGGTTGGCAATGGTCTGGTGAAATGAGTGGAGGTACTTCAAGTCCCATCATCCGTGGTCCGCCCTCCGAACTGCATCAGGACGTCCATTGGGTCATGGGGGCTTTTGTGCCAAGTGTGGTCATGATTATGCACTGGATGAGGGTCGCAGCGGGCTTGGGAAGTGAATGGAGGTACTTGAAATCCCATCCTTCATGGTTCATCCTCCTCTAAACTGCAGTAGGATGGAGTGTGGGACATGGGGGTATTGTGTGCCAAGTTTGGTCTTGTGGTTCAGGGCCGCCTTGGTCTATGGGGAATGAAGAGTTTGAAAGTACTACAAATCTCATAACCTGTGATGGTACTTCAAGTCCCATCATCCATGGTCCTCCCTACTCCAAACTGCAGTAGAATGAATCATGGGTCATAGGGGCTCAGTGTGCCAAGGTTGGTTACTGTTAATTCAGGCCATACACAATGTCCCATTAACTGAGGCCTAGTCAGGGAAATCAAGTTAATGAAGCCGTACTGTAAATTTTGGGCCTGGTTTGCGATTTATAGAGCATACAGTGTTTTCTGGGAAGTTAATTGGTTTAAGGTACTGCAAATCCCATCATTCATGGCCCATCCTGTCCTAAACTCTCTTTTGGGGCCTGTAATGTTCTGGCCTGCTCTGCTGGTAATTGGTAACTTTAAAAGGCCAAATGGCAGGCAGCCGTTTTCTAAAAGCTGAGGGGGAGGAGAAAACAGGAATCCATTTTGTTTTCACAGAGCCAAGTGGGGAGGAATGTTGATGGTGCATTTTCCCCTCAGTGGGAAGAAATCCTGTTGTTTGAATGTAGAGGCCTGGATTCTGGGATGCTGGCTAATCAGTGGCAATCAATGCCCTCTGTCTGGTGCCTTAGAATTTTGGAGTGGCAAGGCTGGCCAATCAAAGGACTTTATGCAAATAGCTGCCACATATCCGCCCTCCGCACACATACATACAAACATTCCGCTTTATTAAGGTATACAGATACAAATAGGACCAATTAGGAAATGACACTGATAACCCAAGAGCAAAAACTGTGTTATGTTACATAGTCGATTTTGCAAAATGTGGCTTGTTGTTGAAACAAGGCTTGGAGATAAAGCTTCATCGGAGACCCCTTTCCCCCCGAGAATCACTCTTCCAGGAATGGATTTCCCTTCCTATGGATAGATTCCTCTCCCTTCCTGTTCTTAACTGTTGTAAGTCAGGCCTTTGTAACTCAGGGACGGCCTGTCCTTATGAACTGCATGCTGCCTTAAGGAAAAAGGAGAAGGCAACGCAGAGCCCTCTCGGCCCTTTAATTTCCAGCACGAGGGAGCATGGCAGGGGTAATAATAATAATATGAGCAAAGAGTGGCAGGTCCCAAACAGGCTGACCCATTTCTCCTTTGCTTCGCTTCCTCATGTTATACAATCGCTCCATAGGAAGGGGGCAGGGAAGGCAGGCCGGGCGTTGGGCTTATGCAACACACTGCTCTCCTGACCTACTTCCCCTTCGGCCTCAATCAAGGAGACTTTTCTGAGAGTTCAGGAGAGAGGCACCTGCGTCCCAGGTGAGGCCGTGCGGGCACTGAATGAAGGGCCAAGCCACCCATTGCTTCCTCCTTCCTCTCCTATTCCTACTGGGGAGAAATAAAGCAATGTGATGCTACCATGGAGCTGTTTGCACCTGCTCTTGTGCCTATCATAAAAAAAACGGGGAAAGGTTATTGAACGACCCAAACTTTGTTTTTGTGGGAGAGATGTCCTGCTAGAGCACATTTTGCTCTTGATTTTCGGGGTTTTTTTCATATCAGAAACCACTTGAGAAACTGCAAGTCGTTTCTGGTGTGAGGGAATTGGCCGTCTGCAAGGACATTGCCCAGAGGACGTCTGGATGTTTTACCATCCTGTGCGAGACATCTCTTGTGTCCTTGCATGGGAAGCTGGAGTTGACAGATGGAAGCTCACCCCTCTCCCTGGATTCAAACTGGTGACCTTTCGGCCAGCAGTCCTACCGGCACAAGGGTTTAACCCAGTGGTTTTCAATCTTCTTAATACGGTGACCCCTTAATACAGTTCCTCATGTTGTGGTGACCCCCAACCATGAAATTATTTTCGTTGCTACTTCATAACTAATTTTGCCACTGTTATGAATAGTAATGTAAATATCTGTTATGCCAGATGTATTTTCACAATCAAAGAGCCTTCTGAACTTCACCAATGATGGAATTGAACCAAACTTGGCACACAGAACTCCCATCACCAACAGAAAATGCTGGAAGGGTTTGGCGGGCATTGATCTTGAGTTTTGGAGTTGTAGTTCTACATCTTGAGAGCACTGTGAACTCAAACAATGATGGATTTAGATCAAACTTGGCAAGAATATTCAATATTTTCAAATATGAACACTGGTGGAGTTTGGGGAAAGAGACTTGATATTTGGGAGTTGTAGTGCTGGGATTTATAGTTCACCTACAATCTAAGAGCATTCTGAACCCCACCAATGATAAAATTGGGCCAAATTTCTCACACAGAACCCCCATGATCAAAAGAAAATACTGTGTCTTCTGATGGTCTTTGCTGACCCCTCTGACCCCCCCCCTCGTGACCCCCCCAGGGGTCCCGACCCCCAAGTTGAGAAACACTGGTTTAACCCATTGCAGTACAATATAATAATATATTACATATTATATATAATATGGAGGATGGAGGACCACCGCCTCCCTATGGTGAACTCGCCACGGGTCAGCGCAAGAGAGGCGCCCCGAAAAAGACCCCCTGAAACAACATCTCAGGCTCGGCCAGATTGATCACCAACAATGGTCCACCCTGGCCTCACATCGGGAGGTATAGAGACGTACTATCCACAATGTTGCGGCCTCTTTCGAGAAGACACGCCGAACGGGTCTCGAAGAGAAACGACAACGCAGAAAGAACCGCAACCTGGAAACAACATCACCCAAGGAGACTTTCTGCTGTGCTTTCTGCAACCAAACTTGCCTATCTCAGATTGGCCTTTTTAGTCATCAACGTGCTTGTAGAAAGAGTGGGATGAGTCCTTCCTGAATCTTCGTCCGCGAAGTAATGCCGAGATATATAATATGACTAATAATATTGCATAATAATATCTATATCTGTTACCCCTACTTCAAGCTTTGTGCGTGCGTGCGTGTGTGCGAGAGAGAAGGAGGTGTGAGAGAATTGGCCGTCTGCAAGGACATTGCCCAGGGGACATTGCCCGGATGTTTTGATGTTTTACCATCCTTACGGGAGGCTTCTCTCATGTCCCTGCATGGGGAGCTGGAGCTGACAAAGGGAGCTCATCCGCGCTCTCCCTAGATTCGAACCTACAACCTGTCGGTCTTCAGTCCCAACTTATCCAACATAGTTTATGGCACAAAGTATACCCAGTGAAAATGTCGTTACTATAATAAGAGTAATGGAATTTCGTTACTATTTCATTATAGTAATTGTGCACAATTAAATGGCAATAATTGGGGAAACTTCAGAGGCTCCTTTCTCCCTCATTTTTAAAGCTATTGAGGTGAAACTTGCTACAGTGATAGAACAGGTTGACCACTGTCAAGCGAAAGGTAAAGGTTTCTCCTCGACATTAAGTCTAGTTGTGTCCAACTCTGGGGGTTGGTGCTCATCTCCATTTCTAAGCCAAAGAGCTGGTGTTGTCCATAGACACCTCCAAGGTCATGTGGCCAGCATGACTACATGGAGCACTGTTACCTTCCTGTCGAAGCAGTACCTATTGATCGACCCACATTTGCATGTTTTTGAATAGCTAGGTTGGCAAAAGCTGGGGGTAACAGTGGAAGCTCATCCCGCTCCTCAGATTCGAGCTGCCGAGCTTTCGGTCAGCAAGTTCAGCACCTCAGTGGTTTAATCCGCTGCACCACCCACTGTTAAAGGTAAAAGTAAAAATTTTCCTCTGACATTAAGTCTAGTTGTGTCCGACTCCGGGAATTGGTGCTCATCTCCATTACTAAGCCAAAGAGCCGGTGTTGTCCATAGATGCCTCCAAGGTCTTGTGGCCACTGGCAGGACTGCATGGAGTGCCCTTACGTTCCTGCCAAAGTGATACCTATTGATCTACTCACATTTGCATGTTTTCAAACTGCTAGGTTGGGAGCTCACCCCGCTCCTCGGATTCGAGCCGCTGACCTTTCGATCAGCAAGTTCAGCAGCTCAGTGGTTTAAACCGCAGTGTCACCCCACTGTTAGCCCACCAAATTTCAGAATGTTTCACATATCCACAGATTTCTACATGAAGCCACTGAGAGAGATCATTCGGAGTTTCGGAGTAATGTGTTATCTGTACGCAGATGACGTCCAGATCTGTCACTCCTTCCCACCTGTCACCGAGGAGGCTGTCCAGACCTTGAACCGGTGTTTGGCCGCTGTAACGAACTGGATGAGGGCGAGCAAATTGAAACTTAATCCAGACAAGACAGAGGCCCTCCTGGTCAGTCGAAAGGCTGAACAGGGCATAGGGTTACAGCCTGTGTTGGATGGGGTTACACTCCCCCTGAAGACGCAGGTTCGCAGCTTGGGAGTGATCCTGGACTCATCGCTGAGCCTGGAACCCCAGGTCTCGGCGGTGGCCAGGGGAGCTTTTGCACAGTTAAGACTTGTGCGCCAGCTGCGCCCGTACCTTCGTAAGTCTGATCTGGCTACGGTCGTCCACGCTCTGGTCACATCCCGAATAGATTACTGCAACGCACTCTACGTGGGGCTGCCTTTGAAGACAGTTCGGAAATTGCAATTAGTCCAGCGGGCGGCAGCCAGACTACTAACAGGAGCTACATACAGGGAGCATACCACCCCCCTGTTGTGTCAGCTCCACTGGCTGCCTGTCCAATTCCGAGCTCAATTAAAAGTGCTGGTTTTGACCTTTAAAGCTCTATACGGTTCTGGCCCAGTTTACTTGTCCGAACGCATCAGCCGCTACGTCCCACCTCGTAATCTAAGATCATCCGGGGAGGCCCTGCTCTCGCTCCCGCCAACTTCTCAAATGCGGTTGGTGGGGATGAGAGAGAGGGCCTTCTCGGTGGTGGCTCCCCGCCTGTGGAATGCGCTCCCAAGCGACATAGGATCGACCACATCCCTCCTGGCATTCAGGAAAGGAGTGAAGTCCTGGCTGTGGGACCAGGCGTTTGCGCATTAGCACAATGCAGCACTTTAGATGGGATTGAAATGGCAAACTGGTGAACATGTTATGGACGGAATACTGTTTTTAACCTATGTGAATGTATTTGATATATTTCAATGCTAATTATATTTTAATGTATTTTAATGTTAACTGCATTTAATGTATTTTAAATTTGACTGTTGTGGTTTCTATTATATGTTTACTGTGTTTTGGGCATTAAATTGTTGCCATTGTGAGGCCGCTCTGAGTCCCCCCTCGGGGGTTGAGAAGATGCGGGGTAGAAATTGTGGAAATAAATAAATAAATACATGTTTGGCAAATTTACATAGTTTATATAAAGAACATTTATATAAACATTTTTTTAAAAATAATAACGAAAATATGTTCCCACTTTGAATGTGTTATTTCCTATTTAAATGTGTGGTCTTTACTTTGAAAGAACTGACTGGGGCTTTCTAATGCTGCTGCATTCTGGGAAATGTAGTTCAGGGCAGGGCCTTTTGAATTCTCTGGCATAGGGCTCTTCCCTTCCCAAACTACATTTCTCAGAGTTCTCTGCTGTTCCCAAAAGGCACTGCTCCCTCTTTTGCCCACTGCTAATGCCAAGGCTTCATTGATAATTTCACAGAGGAATGGCAAGGCACTAAGGCAGCCTTTGGCTTTGCTTCCTTGCCTGGCATTGAACGTGAAACTGACTTTGGGAGGCTTCCGAGATTTACAAAAATCAAACGAAAAAGTATGGGGTCAGTTTGGATTCTTAAATATTTGGTGTAGGCCATGCAAATGCTTCGGATATGGCTTCCGACTTACATAACTTTCGATTTTCTTACAATTTCCAAATTTCCAAAAAATTTTGCACATGCCTAATACACACACACACACACAGCTCCCCGGTGGCACAGTGGGTTATAGCGCTGAGCTGCTGAACTTTCTAACTGAGAGGTCGCAGGTTCGAATTCGGGGAGCAGGGTGAGCTCCCACTGTTTAGTCCCAGCTTCTGCCGACCTAGCAATTCGAAAACATGCAAATGTGAGTAGATCAATAGGTACTGCTTATTTACTTATTGACAGCATCATATGGTGCTTGTGTGAGGCCTCCCTGAGAAGGGCAGGGTAAAAGTGCATGAAATAAATGAATGAATACTGCTCTGGCGGGAACGTAACGGCGCTCAGTCATGCCGGCCACATAACCTTGGAGGTGTCTACGGACAATGCCAGCTCTTCAGCTTAGAAATGGAGATGAGCGCCAGAGTCCCAAAGTCGGGCACGACTGGACTTAATGTCAGGAGGAAACTTATTTCTAAGGAATCTACCGATTTCTCTCCCAGGCTGGGTTATAAAAGGAGTATTATCACAGAAACACCTTATTACATGAATCTAATGCGCACCCTCATTTTGGAGAGGACATTGCGCCCCAAACAGGTGAGCATTGGATTGGAGCAATGTACTAACACAAGCCCATGGATGAGGTCCCTCAAAGAGGATCTGGAGGATCTCCTGGAGCAGCTTCTCCTTTTGTTTTGTCTCAGACCTTACTATTACATGAATCTAATACACAACTTCACTTTGGAGAGGACATTGAGCCCAAAAGAAGTGAGCATTGGATTGGATTAATGTACTAACACAAGCCCATGGATGAGGTCCCTCAAAGAGGAGCTCCTGAAGCAGCTTCCCCTTTTGCTTTGGTCCTAAGAGGACCTTACTATTACACGAATTTAATCTGAAACCTCACTTTGGAGAGGACATAGACCCTACCATCCTCTCTCATCTTGCGAAGCTCATTGAGCCCCAAATAGGCGAGTCTTGGATTGGAGCAATGTACTAGCGATTCTCAACCTGGGGGTCGGGACCCCTGGAGGGGTCGCGAAAGGTGTCAGAGGGGTCGCCAAAGACCATCAGAAAACACAGTATTTTCTGTTGGTCATGGGGGTTCTGTGCGGAGAGTTTGACCTTTTTCTATCATTGGTGGGGTTCAGAATGCTCTTTGATTGGAGGTGAACTATAAATCCCAGCAACGACAACTCCCAAATTTATTTATTTATTTATTTATTTGTCACGTTTCTATACCGCCCCTCTCAGCCCGAAGGCGACTTGGGATGGTTTACACAGGCAGTCTCTGCCCTCAATACAACACAGCAACAAGTCAACCCCCCCCCCCCGAAAAAACATATAATAACAATTTAACAATTAAAAACATACAATTGCAGCCTCAGCGTCACGTTGAAATCAGTTTCCATCACATCATCGTCATTCCTTATATCCAATTAAGCCTTATATTTCATCAACAAATGCCTGCTCAAGTAGCCAGGTCTTGACTTTCTTGCGAAACGTCAGGAGGGAGGGGGCCGATCTGATGTCCTTAGGGAGGGCATTCCAAAGCCGAGGAGCCACCACTGAAAAGGCCCTGTCTCTCGTCCCCGCCAGTCGCGCCTGCGAAGAAGGCGGGACCGAGAGCAGGGCCTCTCCAGATGATCTTAACATCTCGATGGTTCATAGGGAGAGATGCGTTCGGACAGGTAAGTTGGACCCGAGCCGTTTATCCAAATGATCTATTTCCCCCAAATTCCACAAGTATTCACATTTGGGCATATTGGGTATTCATGGCAAGTGTGGTCCAGACCCTTCATTGTTTGAGTCCATTGTGCTCTCTGGATGTAGGTGAACTACAACTCCAAAACTCAAGGTCAATGCCTACCAAACTCTTCTCATATTTACTGCTGGTCATGGGAGTTCTGTGTGCCAAGTGTAGTTCAATTCCATCGTTGGTGAAGGTCAGACTGCGCTTGGATTGTAGGTTAACTATAAATCCCAGCAACTATAACTCCCAAATGACAAAATCAATCCACACACCCCTCCCCAACCTCACCAGTATTCAGATTTGGGCGTATCGGGTATTTGTGTCCATAAGAACATAAGAACATAAGAAGAGCCATGCTGAATCGGGCCTCAGCCTATCTAGTCCAGCATTCTGTGTCACACAGTGGCCCCCTAGTTGTACACGGGATCTCTAGCAGAAAGGAGGGCAAAACCCTCACCTGCTCCCGACCCCCCACAACCAGTACCCGGGGAAAATCCTGCCTGCCTCCATCAACACAGAGGTGGCACTTGGATGTCCATTTCAGTAGCTACTGATTCCCTTGGTATCCATGAATCTGTCTAATCCTGTCTTGAAGCTGTCCAGGCTGACCGCTGTCACAACCTCCTCTGGAAGTGAGTTCCATAACCCAATGACCCTCTGGGTGAAGAAATATTTCCCTTTATTAGTCCTAACTTTCCTGCCTTGGAGCTTTAGGGCGTGCCCCCTAGTCCTAGTGTTGTGTGACAGAGAAAATATTTTTCTTTATTCACCTTTTCTATCCCATGCATGATTTTATACACTTCGATCAAGTCACCTCTTAGACGCCGTCTTTCAAGGCTGAAAAGACCAAGGCGTTGCAACCTGATTTCGTAAGGGAGCTGCTCCATCCCTTGGATCATTTTTGTCGCCCTTCTTTTGTACCTTTTCCAGTTCCGTTATATCCTTCTTGAGGTGCGGTGACCAGAATTGTACACAGTACTCCAGATGTGGCCTCACCATAGATTTGTAGAGAGGCAATACAACATTTGCCGACCTATTTTCGATTCCCTTCCTGATCATGCCAAGCATAGAATTTGCTTTTTTCACTGCTGCTGCGCACTGGGTTGACATCTTCATTGAGCTGTCCACCAAAACCCCAAGATCCCTTTCCTGGTTTGTCTCGGAAAGCTTTGATCCCATCAATTGGTAGGTGTAGTTGGGGTTCTTTGCCCCGATGTGCATGACTTTACACTTGTTTAGGTTAAAATGCATTTGCCACTTTGTTGCCCATTCACTCAATTTCGAGAGATCTTTCTGGAGCTCTTTTACAATCAGTTTCATTTTTAACTACCCTGAACAGTTTAGTGTCATCTGCAAACTTTGCTACCTCACAATTTACTTCTACATCCAGATCATTTATGAATAAATGAAAAAGTAACGGTCCTAAAACTGAACCTTGGGGTACGCCACTTCTCACCTCTTTCCATCCAGAGAAGTGTCCATTTATTACCACCCTTTGTTTCCTACAGTTTAGCCAGGTTCCAATCCAGGACAAGACCATATTTGGTCCAGCGAAGGCATATCAGATATTTACACGACAAGCCATAACAGTAGCAAAATTACAGTTACGAAGTAGCAACCAACATAATGTTATGGTTGGGGGCAGGCATGTAGCCAGGGGGGCTAAAGCCCCCCCCCGATAGGGTGGTCAGGCCTTACTGGTACATTATTTAAACTGTTATGCTTATTCATATCATGATCTGATCACCATGCTCATTATATGGGGTTATTGGGATAACAATACAAAGGTTTGCTAGGGTCACCCTCTTCCACCCAGTCTCAGCCCCCCAACCAAACTCAGCCCCGAATCAAAATCCTGGCTACGGCCCTGGGTGGGGGTCACCACAACATGAAGAACTATATTAAGGGGTCGCGGCATTAGGAAGGTTGAGGAACACTCTACTAGGAGAAGCCCATAGATGAGGTCCTTCCAAGAGGAGCACCTGGAGCAACTTTCCCCCTATGGCAAGGCCGTAGCCAGGATTTTGATTCGGGGCTGAGTTTGGTTCGGGGGGCTGAGACTGGGTGAAAGAGGGTCTACCCTAGCAAACCTTTTGTATTGTTATCCCAATAACCCCATTAATGTGGGATATAATGAGCATGGTGATCAGATCATGATATGAATAAACATAACAGTTTAAATAATGTACCAGAAAGGCCTTTTCGCAGACCACCCTGAGAATTTCGGGGGCTGAAGCCCCCTTAGCCCCCCCCCCCCCTGGCTACATGCCTGCCACCAATGATAGAACTGGGCCAAACTTCCCACACAGAACCCCCAGGAGGCAAGAGGAGGTCTCTACTTGGGGAAAGGGAGGTGGGCCTTCCCAATGCATGGAGAGGGAGAGACCAAGTAGGCAATGGGTGGGGTGGTGGGGTGTTTGTAATTTTGTGCCTTTATCAAGGTAGGTTTCTTAGGGTTTTTATACTTCAACACACTAGACTCTCCCCCCCCCCCTTTCCTGGAGGTTCCAATTTCCCACGGCACACCTGATGATCGCTCAAACGGCACACTAATGTGGGATGAGCCCATGATTTAAATGCACACAGTTTAAATAATGTACCAGTAAGGCCTTTTTATGGGAAACACTGTGTTAGAGTGTCATTTTGTGTCGTTTTGGTTGGTGGTGTGCCCCAGGATTTTGCAAATGTAAAAAGTGTGCCACGGCTCAAAAAAGGTTGGGGAACACTGGCTTAGGGGGGACCCTACCATCCCCTCTCATTTTGTGAAGCTCATTGAGCCCCAAATAGCTGAGTCTTGGATTGGAGCAATGTACTAAGAGAAGCCCATAGATGAGGTCCCTCCAAGAGGAGCACCCCCCATGGAAACCCCAGAGCAGAGCAATGCAAGCCTGGAGGGAGGGAGAGAGGGAGAGGAAGTTTACCTAAGTGGCAGGCTTGTGTGGTCTTCTTGTTGAGCGGGGTCTTCTCCTCCTCGTCGTCGTGGTCTTCCTTTTGCCCAGGGAAGCCCCACTTGGCCAGGAGGCTGCTGAGGACCACGTTGAGGCGGAGCGGGCTCCCCTGGCCCGGGGCTGGCGACGTGGGGCAGAGGCGGCACCCCTCCTGCTGGCCCCCCTGAGGCCCGCCTTCTTGGCCCCCCAGGCACCCCTTGCAGAAGGTGTGCCCGCAAGGCAGGGAGACGGGCTGGCGGAGCAAGCCCTGGCATTGGCGGCAGTGGAAGAGGCGCCTCCCTGGCTCCGGCTGGGGGTCCACGAGGCGCTCCATCAGTGGGACAAGCCACGGAGGGGTAGCAGCATTTGAGGAGGAGGAGGGCCAGGAGGAGGGCGAGCAGGATGCGGCCATGGCTTTCCGATGAGCGCCTCCGCTCTCAGCCCGCGAGCTCCGGCTCCACGCCACTCCGACAGGCACAGCATAGCGCGCCACGCAAAGTGGAGTTACATAAAGCGAGAGCCGACACAACGCAACCCGGCGGCACCATGTGACCCGCCCCGGGGGCCGGCCTCCTCCCTCCTCCCCTGCTTTACCGGGCGGGCGAGGGAGCCACGCTTACGAAACCCCGTTGGATAAGCGGCCGCCAAAAGGAGCCGGGGGGTTTGGGGCAGCGTGGGGTCCACAGCAAGGCCGGGAGTGGAAGGGAGGGTCTCTCGTGGGAAAGGACAGCCGCCTCCCCTTTCTCTTCGGGATGGTGGCAAGGGTCCGGCAAAGCCAAGCAGAGGGTCCTGCTGTCAAAAGAGGCTCAGAGCCAAGGCCAGGGCGATTGCAATCACAAGATTTGAGGATTATTATTAGTATTATTAGTATTATTAGTATTATTCATAGCCCCCTTTCTCTTAGAAGGAGCTCAAAGCAGAGGGTCCCAATGTGCCAAGCCCAAAGCTACTGCAATTACAATACTTGATTCCTATTGTTGTTGTTGTTATTATTACTACTACTATATTCATAGCCCACTTTCTCTCTCTTAGAAGGAGCTCAAAGCAGAGGGTCCCAATGTGCCAAGCCCAAAGCTACTGCAATTACAATACTTGATTCCTATTGTTGTTGTTGTTATTATTACTACTATATTCATAGCCCACTTTCTCTTAGAAGGAGCTCAAAGCAGAGGGTCCCAATGTGCCAAGCCCAAAGCTACTGCAATTACAATACTTGATTCCTATTGTTGTTGTTGTTATTATTATTACTATATTCATAGCCCACTTTCTCTCTCTTAGAAGGAGCTCAAAGCAGAGGGTCCCAATGTGCCAAGCCCAAAGCTACTGCAATTACAATACTTGATTCCTATTGTTGTTGTTGTTATTATTATTACTATATTCATAGCCCACTTTCTCTCTCTTAGAAGGAGCTCAAAGCAGAGGGTCCCAATGTGCCAAGCCCAAAGCTACTGCAATTACAATACTTGATTCCTATTGTTGTTGTTGTTATTATTACTACTATATTCATAGCCCACTTTCTCTCTCTTAGAAGGAGCTCAAAGCAGAGGGTCCCAATGTGCCAAGCCCAAAGCTACTGCAATTACAATACTTGATTCCTATTGTTGTTGTTGTTATTATTATTACTACTACGGTATATTCATAGCCCACTTTCTCTCTCTTAGAAGGAGCTCAAAACAGAGGGTCCCAATGTCAAAGAAAGTGCAAAGCCAAGCCCAAAGCTACTGCAATTACAAGACTTGATGCCTATTGTTGTTGTTGTTATTATTATTATTATTATATGTATAGCCTGCTTTCTCTCTCTTAGAAGAAGCTCAAAGTAGAGGTCCCAATGTGCCAAGCCCAAAGCTACTGCAATTACAATACTTGATTCCTATTGTTGTTGTTTATTATTATTATTATTATTATGTTATAGCCCACTTTCTTCCTCTTAGAAGAAGCTCAAAGCAGAGGGTCTCGATGTCAAAGGAAGTCCATTAGCCCAAAGCTACTGCAATTACAATACTTGATTCCTATTGTTGTTGTTATTATTATTATTACTATATTCATAGCCCACTTTCTCTCTCTTAGAAGGAGCTCAAAGCAGAGGGTCCCAATGTGCCAAGCCCAAAGCTACTGCAATTACAATACTTGATTCCTATTGTTGTTGTTATTATTATTATTATTATTATATTTATAGCCCACTTTCTCTCTCTTAGAAGGAGCTCAAAGCAGAGGGTCCCAATGTGCCAAGCCCAAAGCTACTGCAATTACAATACTTGATTCCTATTGTTGTTGTTATTATTATTATTATTACTATATTCATAGCCCACTTTCTCTCTCTTAGAAGGAGCTCAAAGCAGAGGGTCCCAATGTGCCAAAAGACTCAAGCGGCTGAAAGGTCAGTAAAGTCAAGCAGAGGTTCACAGTGTCAAAGGAACTGCAAAACCAAACACAATTCTATTATTGTTGTTGTTGAGATCTGTTGTTGTTGTTGTATTTATAGCCCACGTTCTGTCTCTTAGAAGAAGCTCAAAACAGAGAGTCCCATACTTGGTCTGTTATAACAACAGAAGAAAACAGAAGTTCTCTACCAGCCCGCACCACAGGAAGAACACCATCATCCCCATGTCAGCATAGGTGAATCTGTGCTTAAGTCCATCCAGCAGTTCACCTACTTGGGAAGCATAATCTCTTCAGACACCAAGATTGACAAAGAGATAGATCACAGATTAGCAAAGGCATAGAGTGCATTTGGGAAGGCTTCAAAAGAGTCTGGAGCAACAAGCACCTGAGGCAAAGCACCAAAATCACCGTGTACAGAGCTATCGTACTGTCTATTATCCTTTATGGGTCTGAAACATGGGTCACCTATCGCCAACACCTACGACTCCTTGAACGCTTTCATCAGCGCTGTCTTCGCACAATCCTAAATATACACTAGACTGACTATGTGACGAATGTTGCTGTCCTTGAGCAAGCAGGGATCACCAGCATTGAGGCCATGCTATTGAGAACACAGCTGTGCTGGGCAGGGCACGTCTCTAGGACGGAGGACCACCGCCTCCCAAAGATACTACTCTATGGTGAACTCGCCATGGGTCACTGGAAGAGAGGCGCCCCCAAAATGAGATACAAGGACTCCTTGAAACAACATCTCAGGCTCGGCCAGATTGGTCCACCCTGGCCTCACATCGGGAGGCGTGGAGACGCACTATCCACAATGCTGCGGCCTCTTTCGAGAAGACACGCCGAATGGGTCTTAAAGAGAAACGGCAACGCAGAAAGAACCGCAACTTGGAAACAACATCACCCAAGGAGACTTTCTGCTGTGCTTTCTGCAACTGGACTTGCCTATCTCAGATTGGCCTTTTAGGTTATCAACGCGCTTGTAAAATGCGTGGGATGAGTCCTTCCTAAGAATCTTCATTCGCGAAGTAATGCCAAGAGACTTGGTCTATTATTATTAGTATTAGTATTATATTAATTTACAACTTTTCTCTCTCTTAAAAGACTCAGAAGTGGCCAAGAAAGGTCTAGCAAAGGCACGCTCCCATTCAGGACACCACAAGACCCCTATGCTAGTGCAAACTGTTGTATAAGGAGTTGCACTGTGTGTAGTCTGTACTAATGGATGGATCCCACTGTTGTGCAAGGGAGGGCCATGTTGCACTTTGCACGGTTGCTGATGCTGTGGTGAACTCTGCTCATTTGGGTAGTGAATCATGGCTCCAATTGCTGGGCGAGGCGCTTTGAAAGCGAGGTTTGGGGTTTCCAAAAGACATGTGTCACTGTGTCGTCTGTCGGGATCCTAACTCCACTTGGAGATGAAAAAAAGGCCGGATCGATTTGGCCCAGCAGGGATGGCCCTTAAGAACTCAGCGGCTATTGAACCAAGCAACACGCAGACCAGCTGGGGAACGTTTTGTTTCCTGGAAAATGACAGCTTTTATGTTTGTAGATGTGGATGGGGGAACGAAAAGATGTGAGCAATCTCACACATTTCTTCTAATGTGTCTATAAGCAGCCAAAGCCCAGCAGAGATTAGGAAGTCACTAGGATTATTATTATTACTAGCTTGGGGACCCGGCGGTGCCCGGGTTATTTGAGAAGCGCAGCAGGATGTAGAGTGGGTCATGGGGGCTCTGTGTGCCAAGTTTGGTCTTGATCCATAATTCTTGGGAGTTGCAGTGGTATCATGAAAGTACTGAAGGTACTGGAAGTCCCATCATCTGTGGTCCAGCCTTCCCCAAATTGCAGTAGGATGTAGATTGGTTCATGGGGGCTCTGTGTGCTAAGTTTGGTCTGTATTGGTGAATGGATGAGGGTTGTATTGTTTTTAGGGAGTGAAGGTACTTCAAGTCCCATCATCCGTGGTTCGTTTCACACAAAACTGCACCAGGATGTAGAGTGGGTAATGAGGGCTCTGTGGGCCAGGTTTGGTGTTGATCAGTCATTGGATAAGGTTTGCAGCAGTCTTGGAAAGTGAGGGAAGGTACTACAAGTCCCATCATCCATGGTCTGCCCTCCTCCAAACTTCAGCAGGATGTAGAGTGGGTCACTGGGGCTCTGTGTGCCAAGTGTGGTCTTTATCGGTGTTTGTTGGGGGCCGCAGTGGTCTGTGGGAACAGAGAGGTGTGAAAGTACTACAAATCCCATCATCCATTGTCAGTCCTCCCCCGAACCTCACCAAGACGTGAAGGTAGTCAGTGGATTAGGTTTGTAGCAGTCTTGGAAAGTAAGGGAAGGTACTGCAAGTCCCATCATCCATGTTCTGCCCCCCTCCAAACTTCAGTAGGATGTAGAGTGGGTCACTGGGGCTCTGTGTGCCAAGTGTGGTCTTTATCTGTGTTTGTTGGGGAGTCGCAGTGGTCTGTAAGAACAGAAAGGTGTGAAAGTACTACAAATCCCATCATCCATTGTCAGTCCTCCCCCGAACCTTACCAGGATGTGAAGGTAGTCATGGGGGTTATGTGTGCCAAGTTTGGTCTCGATCAGTGATTGGAAAAGGGTCGCAGCGGACTTGGGAAGTGAGTAGAGGTACTTCAAGTCCCATCATCCATGGTCTGCCCTCCTCCAAACTGCAGCAGGATGTAGAGTGGGTCATGGGGGCTGTGTGTGCCAAGTGTGGTCTGTATTGGTCCTTTTTGGTGGCCCCAGTGGTCTGTGGGAACCAAAGTGTTGGAAAGTACTACAAATCCCATAATCCATGAGTCATGTCCCCCGAACCGCACCAGGACGTAAAGGGGGTTAGGGGGGTTATGTGTACCAAGTTTGGTGCAGGTCCATTACCCGCGCTGGTTGCTGTGGCCTGTGAAAGTGGCTGCCACATATCCGCCCTTCCGCCCTCTCGCCCTCCGCACACATACATACAAACATTCCGCTTTATAAAGGTATACAGATTATCAGGATATAAACTTGCAAGTGCCATTGGAGGCCGTCTTACTGCAAGTTTGTGTGTGATCCTGGACTCATCGCTGAGCCTGGAACCCCAGGTTTTGGCGGTGACCAGGGGAGCATTCGCACAGTTAAAACTTGTGCGCCAACTGCACCCGTACCTTGGGAAGTCTGGCTTGGCCACGGTAGTCCACGCTCTGGTTACATCCCGTATAGATTACTGCAATGCTCTCTACGTGGGACTGCCTTTGAAGACTGTTCGGAAGCTTCAACTGGTCCAACGGCAGCCAGGTTGATAACAGGAGCGGCACCCAGGAAGCGCACAACACCTCTGTTGCGCCAGCTCCACTGGCTACCAGTGTGCTACCGGGCACAATTCAAAGTGCTGGCTTTAGCCTTTAAAGCCCTAAACGGTTCTGGTCCAAACGCATCTCTCTCTATGAACCTTCAAGATGTTTAAGATCATCCGAGAGAGGCCCTGCTCTGGTCCCGCCTGCTTTGTAGGCGCGATTAGTGGGGACGAGAGACAGAACCTTTTCAGTGGTGGCTCTAGGCGTTGGAATGCCCTTCCTAGTGATATCAGATCAGCCCCCTCCCTCTTGACATTTCACAAGAAGGTCAAGACCTGGCTGTTTGACCGGGCATTTGCAGATGTAGTATGATTTTTAAATTGAGACCTAAGGAACAATGCTGCCGCAATTGGAAATTGACTTAATAATGAGACGCTGATATTGTGTTTTAACTTTAATTGCTAATTTGTATATGATATGATTGTGTTAATAA